>WNNJ02000632.1:0-101453 GCA_012934845.2 Pomphorhynchus laevis | reverse complement strand
GGTGAACTGGTCAGGGAAAGCTGACCTGGATAGACTCAAACGTATCCTGAAGAAAGCTAGGTGGGCCCTGAAACGGGCTCAGCATCTGTCGTTGAATGGGAAAACCCAAGTGCGCCTTTGGGGCACTTGGGCTATCTCGGGATTAGTCTTCTTTTCAAGAGGACGTCCCCCAGAGCAAAGACTAAGGTTTCTTAAGCTCCTCGTCTCGCGGTTACCCAGCATAGTCCGCACCGACTGGACTCTTCGGGGAGTGAAAGACCCCGGTTGGTTCAGTCGGAAGGCGGCGTGTGTGATAGGTTGGGGGGGCTCAGATCCCTCTGGATTTGAGGCTGTAATATCAGTAAGAAGACTGGAATAAGAAAGATAGAGATTCTTGTTTTTCCTTTTTTTTGACTTACTTTTTTAATCACATTATTTATCACTGTTTTTTGTACTAGTAAGAAAATCTTATTATTATTATAATCAAAAATATCTAAGTTAATGAGGCATTTGCTGATGTGCTGTTTAATCAACAGCACATCAGCAAAATATTATTGCCGCTGAATGCAGTAGACATGTGCTACCGAAATTATAGCAGCGACAAATTGTAGCGATCACAACCAATTTTAGAATGAAATAAAATGAAAACATTACATTAAAAATAACTACCTTTTTAATAGGGAATTTAAAATAAAGTATATTTTAATAACAAATTTAGAAAAAAGCAATATAATAAGATGTCTGAAATTTCTAATTAAAAGTATGTAGCAAATTCAAAAGTAAGAATTTAATAAAATTGTATTTGGCAAGTGTAACTTTTCGAAAGTAAGATCCATAAATAAAATGAATTCTGGCATATTTTCTATTAAATATAATCTCTTTTGTTTATGAATTTCACATTAATATTTAGATTAATAAAAAATAAAAATAAGATTGATCAAAACGTCAAAATATTGATTTGGATCTACAACACTGATACAAATAATAATGCAAATTATAATACAGCAAATTGTTTATTATGCATCCGTAAAATTAAAAATTGAAATTAAAATAAAATTGAAATTAAAAATAAAAGTAAATTGTTAAAAAAAACATTTATTTTTGCGTAGCAAATGTATGTCGGGGCACGCTTACATGACCACAAGAAACAAAAATGTAAATCATGTGTCGAGAATGTGTGAACGGAGGACGTGCTTAAATGTGATAAAGGACGGAGCGCTATGGACTTAGGATGGACGCTGATTCCAGGCAAGTGGGGCGGCAACAAGAAAAGATCAAAGACCATAGTTGTTGGAGTAATTGGGAACGTAGATTAAGAGGTAATTACGGGAACGCAGTGATGGAGAGATGGGACGAGTGTCGTTTAAGAAAGGAAGGTTGATGAACGATGGGGAGACGACAGCGATGAGACGAAAAGTTACGAGAAGGCGGAGTTTGATGCGGATGTAGATGGTGGGCCAGGAGAGTTGAGCAAGATACGTGGATATGTGGTCAAGGCGACGGAGACGAAGGAGCACTCATACGGCGGAGTTGATGATGTGTGGTAGAAGTAGGATGATGTTATGATGATGGATGATGTTATGATGATGGATGATGTTATAAATTGACAAAAAAACATACGATGTATCAGAATAAGGATTAAATGTCATCAGGATGAACTGCTATGATATCAGGTTTTAACACTTATTCGTTCACCCAACGTAGCAGCAGTGCAAAATACATGCTCATAACGTATTCCTCTGATGAAAAGCATTTTACACAATTATATTATTCTAATACACTTTTATTCGAATAAAATTGTCTTTTATTCTAATACAAAGTATATTTTAAAAAAGACATTTTTATTATTTATTATCCATTCATAAAACTTTTCGCAAATGATTATTGTGTTGATTTATATATTTTATTATTTTCTGTTGAATGATATCTTTATAGTAACCTAGTTTAAATTATTAAATTATTTATCAAATAATTAATAAATAATTAGTCAAATAATTAATAAATAACAAATAATAAATAAATTTAATAAATATATTAAATTATTTAAACGATTTTGAAGAAAACCAATATCGTAAAAATTGTTGAAATTCTTAAAATTTCATTATTTTATGTATTATATTCTATATTATATGGTATGCTTAAATGCTCACGCAAAAATATGTTTATTGTAAATTTAAATATGTCATCTTTACGATACAAATTCAAAGTAGTTTTAATTTATGTTAATTTTATGATATATACCTTCTTTATCATTAATATTGGTTTTATTAAGAATAAGACTCCCTGGATAAATTGGTTCGCTTCATGAATAAAAATTATTAGAATTAAATGCACATATTTCGTCGATATATGGAAACATATTTTTCATATCTTTGTATAATTTAGATTTATTTTTTAAACAGTTATGAACAAATTTACATTCTATAAAGCTTAAAAATAAGTCAGCTATAATTGGGCTACTAGTACCACCCATTGTTAAATGGGTGGTAATATTTTTACCAATGGGTGGAAATTATTAGAATTAAAATTATTAGAATTAAATACACATATATCATCACTGTATCGAAACATATATTTCATATATTAGATTTAGTTCTTACACAATTATGAACAAATTCATATTCTATAAAGCTTCATACAAGTCAGCTATAATTGGGCTACTATTACCTACCATTGGAACACATTTTACTTGTCTAAATATATATGTCCCTACTTTTAAATAATTTTGATTTACCGAAATATTTTAAAGATCCTATTAATTCAATTTTATCCATGTTAAGGCACGCCGCCTTAACTTGAGACGATCACAATACAAAAACAAAAAGGCGATGGACGGTGCAATTTCCCACATGCTCTCTCATGGGAATGACGATGCAATGGAATATGTTGTAATAGAGAGTGACATTAAAGATAATAAAGAAAGAATGTTTAGAGAACAACAATTAGTAGGATATCTATTTTCAGATGAACCATACGGATGTAATGATAATTATCTTTTTAGGTGGAAAGACATAACATAGTTGAGCATGTATATATTGAGATTTGTATTTTGTATTGCTTGTATTTTAGATTGACAAAGGCTTAATCGCCGAAACGTCTTAAATAAATCATTAATTTTCGCAACTGCTTGTATTATTCGGGTTGATTAATTGAATTGAACTATATATATAACGCCTATCTAACAAAAATTAAACTATCAAGTAAATATAAATATATGGATAAAATTGAATTAATAAGATCTTTAAAATATTTCGGTAAATCAAAATTATTTAAAGGTAGGGACATATATATTTAGACAAGTAAAATGTGTTCCAATGGTAGGTAATAGTAGCCCAATTATAGCTGACTTGTATGAAGCTTTATAGAATATGAATTTGTTCATAATTGTGTAAGAACTAAATCTAATATATGAAATATATGTTTCGATACAGTGATGATATATGTGTATTTAATTCTAATAATTTTAATTCTAATAATTTCCACCCATTGGTAAAAATATTACCACCCATTTAACAATGGGTGGTACTAGTAGCCCAATTATAGCTGACTTATTTTTAAGCTTTATAGAATGTAAATTTGTTCATAACTGTTTAAAAAATAAATCTAAATTATACAAAGATATGAAAAATATGTTTCCATATATCGACGAAATATGTGCATTTAATTCTAATAATTTTTATTCATGAAGCGAACCAATTTATCCAGGGAGTCTTATTCTTAATAAAACCAATATTAATGATAAAGAAGGTATATATCATAAAATTAACATAAATTAAAACTACTTTGAATTTGTATCGTAAAGATGACATATTTAAATTTACAATAAACATATTTTTGCGTGAGCATTTAAGCATACCATATAATATAGAATATAATACATAAAATAATGAAATTTTAAGAATTTCAACAATTTTTACGATATTGGTTTTCTTCAAAATCGTTTAAATAATTTAATATATTTATTAAAT
Source organism: Pomphorhynchus laevis (assembly GCA_012934845.2). Taxonomy (NCBI): domain Eukaryota; kingdom Metazoa; phylum Acanthocephala; class Palaeacanthocephala; order Echinorhynchida; family Pomphorhynchidae; genus Pomphorhynchus; species Pomphorhynchus laevis. The sequence goes on along the minus strand of WNNJ02000632.1, from coordinate 97,506 downwards.
TTATTTATTATTTGTTATTTATTAATTATTTGACTAATTATTTATTAATTATTTGATAAATAATTTAATAATTTAAACTAGGTTACTATAAAGATATCATTCAACAGAAAATAATAAAATATATAAATCAACACAATAATCATTTGCGAAAAGTTTTATGAATGGATAATAAATAATAAAAATGTCTTTTTTAAAATATACTTTGTATTAGAATAAAAGACAATTTTATTCGAATAAAAGTGTATTAGAATAATATAATTGTGTAAAATGCTTTTCATCAGAGGAAATACGTTATGAGCATGTATTTTGCACTGCTGCTACGTTGGGTCAACGAATAAGTGTTAAAACCTGATATCATAGCAGTTCATCCTGATGACATTTAATCCTTATTCTGATACATCGTATGTTTTTTTGTCAATTTATAACATCATCCATCATCATAACATCATCCATCATTATAACATCATCCTACTTCTACCACACATCATCAACTCCGCCGTATGAGTGCTCCTTCGTCTCCGTCGCCTTGACCACATATCCACGTATCTTGCTCAACTCTCCTGGCCCTCCATCTACATCCGCATCAAACTCCGCCTTCTCGTAACTTTTCGTCTCATCGCTGTCGTCTCCCCATCGTTCATCAACCTTCCTTTCTTAAACGACACTCGTCCCATCTCTCCATCACTGCGTTCCCGTAATTACCTCTTAATCTACGTTCCCAATTACTCCAACAACTATGGTCTTTGATCTTTTCTTGTTGCCGCCCCACTTGCCTGGAATCAGCGTCCATCCTAAGTCCATAGCGCTCCGTCCTTTATCACATTTAAGCACGTCCTCCGTTCACACATTCTCGACACATGATTTACATTTTTGTTTCTTGTGGTCATGTAAGCGTGCCCCGACATACATTTGCTACGCAAAAATAAATGTTTTTTTTAACAATTTACTTTTATTTTTAATTTCAATTTTATTTTAATTTCAATTTTTAATTTTACGGATGCATAATAAACAATTTGCTGTATTATAATTTGCATTATTATTTGTATCAGTGTTGTAGATCCAAAACAATATTTTGACGTTTTGATCAATCTTATTTTTATTTTTTATTAATCTAAATATTAATGTGAAATTCATAAACAAAAGAGATTATATTTAATAGAAAATATGCCAGAATTCATTTTATTTATGGATCTTACTTTCGAAAAGTTACACTTGCCAAATACAATTTTATTAAATTCTTACTTTTAAATTTGCTACATACTTTTAATTAGAAATTTCAGACATCTTATTATATTGCTTTTTTCTAAATTTGTTATTAAAATATACTTTATTTTAAATTCCCTATTAAAAAGGTAGTTATTTTTAATGTAATGATTTCATTTTATTTCATTCTAAAATTGGTTGTGATCGCTACAATTTGTCGCTGCTATAATTTCGGTAGCACATGTCTACTGCATTCAGCATCAATAATATTTTGCTGATGTGCTGTTGATTAAACAGCACATCAGCAAATGCCTCATTAACTTAGATATTTTTGATTGTCTGGCTCGATCTAATCCAAATGCGTTTGTGTACTATACCAGGCAACAACAGCAGTGTTATACACTGTCCTTCTCTATATTCTATTTGGTATGGCGCTAACACAGTTGTTCCGATTCCAACACTGATAAATAGGTCATTGCACTTTCACCGCATTATCGTGTTCTGCTATAAAAATTGCTCTGTCGATACTTGATTCTTTACAAATTTTCACACCGTTCCTATACAATTTTTAACCACATGTTCCACTGATTATTTTAGAACGTAAGTGACTAGTTATACAAATGCTGTCAAAGCGTTTCATTGAACAGTTTTCCTAAGTTGTCACTAATAAAAAACAATTTACAGTTGCTTTAATGATAATAAACATTTAAGTGAACGTTTTTCATAAGTGTACTCTTTGTATATACTAAAAAATGTCAAAGATAAATGGACTATTTTCCGAATTTTTATAACGATTTCGTTATAAATCATGGTCTTTGGAAAATAAAATCACAAGTAGATTAAAATTCTCCATTGGTTTTGTGGTCAATCACACCCATAACGCAATCAGCGTTCCCTTGCTGTATTAGATAGATACTAGCTCTTGCACAGCCAGTTGTCCTCAAAATCCCAAACAGGCGTACGATAAAGGCTTTGGTTGCTGGGCCTTATGCGTCGCATGTTTTATAAATGAAATTTTAAACAATAATTTAATAATGATTATCATTATTAGCTAAGTTTTTAATCATTTAATTAATTTAAAATATGAGACGTTTAAAATATGAGATTAATTTAAAATAATTAATTTAAAATAGAATTAAATTAATTCTTTAATTAATTTAATTAATTGAAAATATGAGACGTTGGGCGCGTTTGGCCAGAACGCATCAGCGTTCTTCGCAATGCTTGGAAAATTACTGCGCCGTCACTGTGGCGACCATCAAGCCTATTCGTATCTGATCCAGCGCGTAAACCAGGCAATATAGATCGGAAATGCTAATTCAGTGCTCTAAACTTTAAGTAATTCCATGCATTGAGGGAGATAATCATATGAATTTACCAAAAAAAAATTAAAATATTAAGTTTTTAAAAAATGTGAAATACAAAAGAAACAATTCAAGGGAGATCAATGAAGTTTATTTCTTGATCGCAATCTTACATGCTCTCATGGACATTCGGGAGGAAATGTACGCAGGGAGTGAAGTGTCTCGAATTGTGCAAATGCCGATTCAGCCATGTTTTACGGGAAGAATTGATTGTTCCCATGCGCTATTGCTCATTGCCATGTTGATAACCGATTGAAAAGTACCGCTCAACGTTTCATCGTATGTCTTTGAGGAGTCATCTAAGAAACATGAAGCAGATCGTAAAATATACGTAAGCTTAGGAATATTATAACAGTTTCTTTAAAAAATAGCATCCTGCCTCGAAAGTTTTGTCAGACTCAAACTGACTAATTTTAATCTGGAGATAAAACTATCCAGATGCTCACTTACAGATTCAAGTGAGCCAATTAGTGATCCTAGTAATGTTGCATTTTCATAATCAATGACAATTCACTCTTGCAGCTTGTCTTACAAGGCGTCTTCTGTACTTTGGTCATTTGCTATTATATCACACATCGATAGGTTGAGCACCAATCCAAGATTTGCCTCCCCCAGGAACTGAATGAGGCGAATGTCGGTCAGTATATCTTCTATTAGCCAACCCAATGCAGAATCATTCATATGCCAGACACGGAAAGATTTCCCCGCCTTGCAATTTCATTAATTGTGAGACAAAATAGAAAGGGGCTCATCGTATCTTCCTGTTGAACACCCTCCAATCAGTCTATAGTGTGGTCTAATAATAATACAAATTTATTTAATGTGGCAAATGCGTACAAGCTGTACGCTTACAAGTCCACAAACAAAAATGAGAAAGTCAAGCAGTTAAATTGTTCAGATGGGATCGGATTTGTCGTTTGAAGCACTGCAGGGAAGTTGATTGGCGTATATGAATGGGCAGATGATTCCACGATAGAGGAGCAGCTACCAGGAAGGAGCGGAGTCCAAAGGAGGTAGAGTAGTTTGGGACATGTAAAAGAAGGGAATTACAGGAACGCAAGGAACAGTAAACAGGACGGGAATTATCAAGAAAAGGAAGGTTGAGAAATGAAGGGGTATGAAAAGTTACAAGGCGGAAAGCAACGATAAGAAGACGAATTTGAACACGACAATAAATTGTAGGCAAATCGAGAGAAGCAAGATGGTAGGATGTATGATCAAAACGACGAAGACGGAGGAGAATTCGGACAGCTGCGTTGACGATGCGTTGTAGGGGAAGAAGAGTGGATTTAGGTGAGTTGGAAAATAGACTAAGACAATAATCGAGTCTAGAAAAAAGGAGAGATGATATGAGAGTCATACAAGAAGGGAAATCGATCAATCTACGAACTTGACGGAGGTTGCGGAGTATCAAGGTAGATGAGCGTACTTTATCTCTAACGAAAGGTTTAAGTGAAAGTCGGTTGTCAAAATGGAAGCCTAGGAAAACGAGATTATCAACGATAGGAAGAATTGTAGAATTTAATGATACGGAGGGAGGTTCGAAGCCGAGGCGTCGAGGTAGGATTCACATAATTTTGGATTTATCAGGATTCAGAGAAAGGCGAAGGGAAGAAAGATGATTGGAAATTGAGACAAGACAGTCGGAAGCAGAAACACTAAGATCGCGAATACGATAAACAGGTGCATGAGCATAGATGAGAATGTCATCAGCATATTGCATAACATGGAAGTTAAATTTATGAGAAATCGAAGACAAATCACCAAGAAGAAGAGAGAAAAGTATAGGGATTAATACGAAGCCTTGCGGAACACCGGACGGAATGGACGAAGGATGGGAGAGAGAAGAGTTAGAATATACGCGAAATGTACGGTTTGATAGATATGAAGAAAACCATGATACAGTGGGTAAAGAGAAGCCATAATCATGACGAAGGCGATGGAGAAGAATCGAGTGATCAACGATGTCAAAAGCAGACGATAGATCAAGAGAAACTATGACACTACATAATTTATGATCGCGCGATATGAGTAAGTCGTTATAAACTTTAAGACATGCAATTTCGGTAGAGTAATTAGAGCGAAAAGCGGCTTGGAAGGGAGGAAATAAGTTAGAGGAATAGAGATATGTATTAACTTGCTTAAGAACGAGACGCTCAAGGAGTTTAGAGAGGGTTGGGAGAAGTGAGATTGGACGGTACGAAGATGGTAGTGAAGAGTTGAGCGTTTGCTTTTTGATGATAGGACGAACAGTGGCGCATTTCCAGATGGAAGGAAATGTACAGCTACGGATGGACGAGTTGAACAATGTGGTTAGGAAGGGTAAGATAAAAGTGCAGATATTTTTAAGTAAGTGAGTGGGAATTGGGTCAGAAGGAGAGGTTTTATTAGGTAATGACAGCAGAACCGAAGAAACTTCATCAGACGAAACGGGAAGAAGGTGGAATAGTTCTGGGAGGGAAGTATTTAAAGATAAGAGTGGGTACAAGGGGGCTATGGGTAGTAGGGAAAGTAAATTAGATAGCTTAGTTTGTAGATAAGAATAAAATTCATCAGGATTTATATTACAAGAGGTAGATGATCGTGAAAGAATTGAGTTTAAGATTTTCCAATGAGATTTCGAGTTGGAAGATGACTCGAGTTGATTTCGCCAAAAGAGAGTACGTTTAGTACGTATAAGAATGAGATGTGAACGGCGTTGAGAAAAGTAGGAATCACGAAGATTTGGAGGGAGTGAGTTGGGTGAACGTTTAAGAAAGCGTTTATACATACGAAAAGAGTGACGGAGTCGACGCTTAGAAAGACTACAGTCATAATCGAACCAGGGAGCATGGCGCAAGCGCTGGGAACGTCGAAGTCGACTAGGTAGAAGGTTATTGAGGATCGACGTAAGTTCAGAATCAAACAGAATGCAGAGATCATCGGGAGAAAGATAGTTAAGAGGAAGTGAAAAGAGTGAAGAATTGATTAAGGCTGTGCAGAGAATAGGGATATCGAGAAGCTTCCAGGGTCGACTTGGTGTAGATAATGGTAAAGGCAGAGAAGGAGGATGGGGACGAGTAAGAGTAAGAGTGACAAGGAAATGATCGGACAAACCAGGATCAGTAATTGACAAGGAGGTATAGTCATTGAAGCAGTTAGGAACAGCAATGATGTCGAGAGCACCGCCGAGAATATGAGTTGGGCTTGTTGAAAGTAATTTATAGTTAAAATCAGAAAAAAGATTAGTTAAAGTGATAGAGTCAGAGTCAGACGGGCGATCAAGACGAATGTTAAAGTCACCGAGAACAAAAGAAGGAGTATAAGACAATGAACAGTGAGACATTAGATCTGCAAGGTCGTTAAAGAAGATACGTGATGGGGCAACTGAACCTGGCCGGTATACAATTACAAGTTCCAGAGGGAAAGACGTTGATAGTCTGCATATGAGTAATTCGAACGAAGTGTAAAGGATGTTAACGTTGATTTTACGTAAAGACATTGGGTGACGAGCAATGGCAACAATACCGCCATGGTTAGACGCAGTATATATATGAGATGTAATTTGACGAGTTGATTCAACTAGAGAACAACCAGAGCGACATAGACGACGAATAGCAAGATCGTTGGAGTCAGTGTGCCAGGATTCGGTAATGCAGAGAATATCGATAGATAATTGATCGAAGATATCGAGAAGCATATCAGCTTTATGAAGAATGGAGCGAGTATTGAATAGACTAAGACGAAAAGTATGCTTAGGAGCGAGATTGACTAGCGAAGAAGACAAGGGGGAGAGATGGGACGCCATCGAATTTTTGGCCTTGTGTGAAGAACGTGAAAATTTCCGTTGATTTTACGTATAGATAAGGATGACTCGCCGTTTGTTTCACGTCGATGTTTTTCAATGCGAGCTAAATTGAGCTGGGCAATATCAGAAGGGGAGCGGTCAGGAAAGATACGGCAAGTAGATGAAGTGGTAAGAAGTTTAAAACGTTGGGAGAGTACCGAAGAGGCATGTGAACTATGTCGGAAAACGATTTTTAAGAGTGGAGGACTGAGATGATTTGATTTAGTGGATTTGTTTAAACGAATAAAGGACACAGGAGCGATATTATTGAAGAGGGATGGGTTATCATCAGGAAGAATGGTTGCTAGGATAGACCTGAAAGCAGATACATCATCATCGAGGCGAGATTGTGGAGAAGCAGATTCGGAAAGCTTTAAGTTTGATATGATTATACAGCGATCGCGCGAAGGAAAACGATTTCGTGGAAGTGGTGGACGGACAGAGCTGGTTGGAGTCGAGGTAGATGAGCAGATAGAAGTGGAAATGACAGGGGTGCTTGATAAAGAATTAATATTGGTTGGAGCAAGTGTGACAGGAGCGGGGTGTTGAATCGGTTGATCAGAGATGTGACTGGATATGATTTTAAATGAAGGATGTAACTTATTGGGAAGTGTTACGTGGGAGGTAGAGTAAGGAGAATTAAAATAGGTTGGGGCATGAGTGACAGGAATGGAGTGTTGAATTAGTTGATCGGAAATGTTACTGGAAATGATTTTGATGGAAGGGTGTAAATTATTGAGAGGTGATACAGGGGGGGTCGAGTAAGGAGTTCGTGAGGAGAATAAAGAAGTTTGAGATTTATTTAGATTGGGGGAGGAATAGGAAAGAGGAGGTACGAGATGAAAAGCTTTACCGTTAGCATTGTTAGAATGAGAAAGATTAATGGAAGTTTGGTACGTAGTTGAACGAGGAGTGTGTGAGAGAGTAGGTTCAATAATGGGATTATATGATGCGAAGTCAGGTGTTGATGCGAGGGAAACATCTAAAACAGCATTGGTCTGAGTGGTAGTGTGTGATACAGGAGTAGATGAGCAGGATAACTGTAGTAGTCGTACTGATGTACAAAAACCGCAAGTGAAATGTTTACGTTTATACACCGAGTGGTCGGATATTTTAACACGAACAAGTGTCCATACATCGCAATCTTTGGAATCGCATCCAACTTCAAAGCTGGTATAACCATCATTGCATTTAGATGTGGAAGATTGTTGATCAGGAACAGGGATCTGAGATCGCGCTTTTTAGGCATGACCTTTTATCGATAGATTGAGCTCAATCCGCGAGCGTAGCGAGCGGAACTGACAGGAATAATCTGGAACTGACAGGAATAATCTGGAATGTAATTTGCTAGAACAGTTATAAATTTTCTCCGTAGAAAATTCACGATAGGATACTTTAGCACGAATTGTCGAAACAGGATATGCTTGGAAACTTTTCCTGAACGCAGTTTAACATCTCAGCTCTGCTCAGGCAGTTAAAGACATTTGAGAAATCTAAATTTATCATGACATAACCTGGCATTACTTAATGCTGTAGAAAAAATCTAACGCATGTACGGTGACTTCAGTGCCTCCCGGAACACTTACACCTAATTGATGTGGCTCAAAATCCTTAATTAATATGTCACCTGCGTGACGAGCAGCATGTTTACCCGCGAGTCGAGAAGCGAGCATCCGATAGCTATGGGTCGAATGCCTCCTGCTTTTTTTCGTAGAGCGACTAAACATGCTCCAAAAAAGATATACTTTATTGATTTGGGGAATTGCCCAGATAGTAGGAGTTAGGTGAATGAACAGATATAATGCTATAGCCTGCTATTGGTAATTCCAGATAACGGGCCCGTTAGGTCTTTGAGATGTTGGGGTGTTAGCCCATCTGGTCCGCTCGTAGATGTACTTAAGAAAGTTCTGATTGCATGCATAATTGAATCGTCTGTTACGGTAAAATTGCGGTTGCATTTGCCTGTAGCGTTTACGCTATTCTGCACGTCTTCTGTTGTTGTCAAATCAACAGAAGATATAGTATTTTATCATAAAACATCTCTCAGCCCGCTTTCACAAAAGACTCGCCGCTTTTGACTGCTTGATGGCTTAGTAGATGCTTAAAATTTGCTTCGTCTCTTCTGAAGGCTCCAACAAAGACTCGTCGCTGCTTACAAGTCTAATGGCACTTCTCAAATAGTCATTTTCTAATTTCTCTGTTACTTGCTTGCTTAGCCACTCGGATACTTTTTTAAGTGCTTTCGGTTTTCTGGCTTTATTATAGTCTTTGTGGCGCGCAGGGCCCCGAGAGGTAATACCGTTAAAGACATACAGTCTTCTTTGAGCAAAACTGTTAAACTGTTATCGTGAAAAACTGCTAGACTGTTAAACTGTTCACGGGTAGCGCGTGGTATTCTCCGCACCGTACTCTTTTGCGCACTAATTGATCAAAGCTCGAATTCGTTGAGCCTAAATTAACATCCAAACCTTCAACCTCGCAGTCTATATTGCCTTAGTTAAAGGCTATCATCACACCAATTTGATACAGACGAGGGCTGACCAGCGCCTTGACAACTCATGCTGATTCCATGTTTGCATAACACGTCCTTTGACGGTATTGAAAAAATCTAAATGATAAGTGGGGCATTCTCGACGTTTGTCGGTTTGCCGACTGTTTGTTCGACTGTTGCTTGTCTTCCTCCTGATTGATTTCCTCCTCCTTCATCCAACCACAACCTTTTCATTCAGTCATATAGTTTGTTTTGGCTGGTCGTTGATTGCAATTGTAAGTTTTCTTATGCAATCAGTTGATCGATACTTATAGCTTTTATACAATGACTGTATTGCTTCTTAACCCTTTTTAATAGTTAAACCTTCGTCGATATGAAATCGATGTGACAGATTTTAACAGTTGAACCTATTTGTCACTTTTTAATTTTGCATTAAGAATTGTATGTTATATACTTGAAATTAACTAATGTACGTCTGAAATTGACGATTTGAAATCGACTATTATAAATATTTATAAGAATCAATACAATTTTTTAACCAGTTTAATAACTAAATTGCCGGCATCGATTTTATCAATCACTCCGCTGCGTTGGTTGGTCTTTACCTGAATCCAACAAAATCGGAGATCATATCTACAGTTCCAAACGTGATTCAGAAGCTTTCCTGCATGTTACCGGACGCCAGGGCAGTCACTCTAAGCGCTACTCTCCAATTGCTCACTCCAAGTGCTACTCTCCAAGTGCTACTCTCCAAGTGCTACTCTCCAATTGCTCACTCCAAGTGCTACTCTCTAAGTTCTACTCTCTTAGGCACCCCGATCAAAGATGTAACCGCTATTGACAACGCTTCGCCCGGCTGATTCTGCCTCTCTCACTTTAACTAATCTTTTTTCTGATTTTAACTATAAATTACTTTTAACAAGCCCAACTCATATTCTCGGCGGTGCTCTCGACATCATTGCTTTCCCTATCTGCTTCAATGACTATACTTCCTTGTCAATTACTGATCCTGGTTTGTCCAATCATTTCCTTGTCACTCTTACTCTTACTCGCCCCCATCCTCCTTCTCCGCTTCCACCAATATCCACACCAATTTGACCCTGGAAACTTCTCGATATCCCTATTCTCTCCACAGCCTTACTCAATTCCTCACTCTTTTCACTTCCTCTTAACTATCTCTCTCCCGATGATCTCTGCATTCTGTTTGATTCTGAACTTACGTCGATCCTCAATAACCTTCTACCTAGTCGACTTCGACGTTCCCAGCGCTTGCGCCACGCTCCCTGGTTCGATTCTGACTGTAGTCTTTTCTAAGCGTCGACTCCGTCACTCTTTTCGTGTGTATAATCGCTTTCTTAAACGTTCTCCCAACTCACTCCCTCCAAATCTTCGTGATTCCTATTTTTCTCAACGCCGTTCACATCTCATTCTTATACGTACTAAACGTACTCTCTTTTGGCGAAATCAACTCGAGTCATCTTCCAACTCTAAATCTCATTGGAAAATCTTAAACTCAATTCTTTCACGATCATCTACCTCTTGTAATATAAATCCTGATGAATTTTCTTCTTATCTACAAACTAAGCTATCTAATTTACTTTCCCTACTACCCATAGCCCCCTTGTACCCACTCTTATCTTTAAATACTTCCCTCCCAGAACTATTTCACCTTCTTCCCGTTTCGTCTGTTGAAGTTTCTTCGGTTCTGCTGTCATTACCTAATAAAACCTCTCTTTCTGACCCAATTCCCACTCACTTGCTTAAAAATATCTGCTCTTCTATCTTACCCTTCCTAACCACATTGTTCAACTGGTCCATTCGTAGCCTTACATTTCCTACGATAAACTCAATAGGCAAATTTTCCTGTTAACTCAATAGGCATTTGACTAGATGACATGTGTATCACAAGTCATCTGCAGTCAGATTGTCGCTGCAATCTTACTGGCAATCCGGATTTGTGCACAAGGCTGCTAGCAGTTTGTAGCTATCACGCCGGTGATTTTCTGAACGATAAACTTAATAGGCAAATTTTCCCGTTAACTCAATAGGCATTTGACTAGATGACTTGTGTATCACAATCGTCGCTGCAATTTGACTGGAAATCCCGATTTGTGCCCCGTATCAATATCTGCGGTTACGAAGTCGATACAGTATGAAATCACGATCTAGACTGTTGCCGATCAAAGTCTCGAAATTCCCGCCATGCCAACGCGGTGAATTTCCTACAGATTGCATTGACTTCCATTGGCTTCCCTTCACGGTTGGAGCCTATGTGAGTCTGCAGAGTTGACGGCAAACGACCTGACGGTTGAACACTGACTCCCTGATCCTCCTGTAGACTGTATCTATGGGACTTCACTTGTGTGGATACCACATTACCTAGCAACCATTGCATTTCGGTATACCGCGCGGCTTGTGCGTCAAAGAACTCCGAAACTAAGAAAGCTTACAAATACGCTAACATTGATAGCCGTCAATACATGTTCACGCTAGGGCCAGTTGAAAGTACATGAGCGATTAAGCCACTTTCTCTCGCGTTCCTTCATGAACTTGTCACACGTTTAATCCGCGCAACTGTGGAACAGCGAACCCGTGTTTTCCTGTTTCAGCTGATCAGTGTAGCCGTTCAGCCTGGAAATGCTGCATGTATAATAAAGAACATGAGCGGAAGAGGGTGGTGAGACCTTTTAAAGATAACATTTTTAACGATCAAATCGCTATTTTCATCAACCTATTTACAGGTGTTTTGAAAAAAAACGTTGCTTAAACGTTAAAAACAGTTTGCTTGTATTTTTTATTATCTTTAATTGATAATAAAAAATCTATCTTAAAGATAGATTTTTTATTAATACTTTAATCTTTCTTAAAGTATTTATATGTTAATTATCCCTAAAAACGATATTTTATATTCATCGATTTAATTTATTGTACTTGATGTTTAATAATAATTTTTTATTAATGAATTCGATTCAGATTAAGAATATGTTATAAAATATAAACTTTATTCTTACAAAAGTTTAAGTTATTTTATATTTATTTATTAAATGTGTTCCCTTTTACATTGGCGCCATTTTATAATATCACTTTAATTGAGTCGTTTGTTTTATCCGAATTGAAGTTAACAGTGTAAAGGATCAAATCGCTATTTTTCATCAACGTATTTACTGGTGTTTTAAAAAACGTTACTTAAACGTTAAAAACAGGTTGCTTGCATTTTTATTATCTTTTATTAAATTACTCTTTCTTTAAGTATTTATATGTTAATTATCCCTAAAAACGATATTTTATATTCATCGATTTAATTTATTGTACTTGATGTTTAATAATAATTTTGTATTAATGAATTCAATTCGGATTAAGAATATGTAATAAAATATAAACTTTATTCTTACTAAAGTATAAGTTATTTTATATTAATTTATTACATGTGTTCCCATTTACATTGGGTCTATTTTATAATAAGGTTGGCATATTACTTGGTGACTTCAACGACATAACTGGTCGTTGAATTAATGCAGCAAACCGCAGAACCAGGAACATTGAGGCTAGTTGATCTTAAGGAAGAGTGTTATAACCGTGGGTTTAACTATATCGGTCCTAAAAGTGAACTAATTGCGGGTCTAAAATCTTTTATTAAACCATATGCTTACCTACGTACGATTAACACAACATATCATGGTTTGTCTCATCTTAGTGCTTGAGGGATCATATCAGTAACAATACAACATAATGGTAACGACTTTGAAATCAATAGTTGCATTTTAATCGTCTTAGAATTGAATATATCACTATAACTTGTAAAGTGCGAACTTTAATTGAGGTTCCTAGTGCATATGTATCTTCATGCATTCATTCTACATTTTTGTGCGGTTTTCCTTCATCCCTACATATGGAAAAGAAATCTTATGTCAATGATTCCTCTTATATGTTTGCTAGGTCAGGTCCAGAGATGTACAAACAACACTGATATCAAAACTACAGTCACCAATCTCCTATATTTCCTAAATCAGTAGAAAAAATACAACAACTCACATGTTTTTCACAGTTCCACAAACAACTGCAATGAAGGCAGTGTCTGTCCACAAGAACTAAATATTAGTCAGTCTATTAAAGCGCATAGTTTTAATGATAAAGTTATATGTGATAAAATTATATCATAGTTATAATGACATATAATATTTAAAAAAGATTTGAGAAATATAAATAACATCCAATGAGCCACTGACGAAGCCGTAACGCGGCGAAAGCTTTGGCAATATATAATAACTAACTCAGCCTTTGATCTGATTAACATTTGCATCATATAATATTTGTTATGAATAAATATTTTTTTATTATTTCCTTACTTTTTCAAACACTGTAAACTTGTAAGCAAATATTAAATCAGCTAACTGAGTCTACGTATTGTTATATAATTATAAAATAAACAAAACATAATAATGCTAAATCAAAATTTAATAATTAAATAATAAAATTAATAATTGTTTTTAGATTTTCTATAATTTTAATCAAGTTAAAAAATAAAAATAAAAAATAAAATTTAAAATAAACGTCATTTTTATGAATTGACTAATAAATAACAGACGTTGTATCAGAATAAGAATTAGAGGTCATCAGGAGGAACTGCTATGCTATCAGGTTTCGGCCCCTAACTCCTCTACCCAACATAGCAGCGGGGCCAAATACATGCTAATGATGTATTTCCTCTGAAATAACTATCTAGTATCTTATTCTAATGCAAAGTATATTATTTATTATTCATCCATAAAAATTTGCCACTTAAGAGTTTAAATTTATTCTTTATATTATTGTGTTGATTTATATATTTTACTATTTTCTGCTTGATGTTATTTTTATAGTAACCTAGTTTAAAATATGTATCTATTAAATTATTTAAATGATTTTTAAGAAAGCCAATATCATTACAAATTGTTGCAATTCTTAAAATTTCATTATTTAATGTATTATATTTTATATTATATGGTATGCATGAATGCTCATGCAAAAATATGTTTCTTGTAAATTTAAATATGTCATCTTTACGATATAAATTAACAGTAGTTTTAGTTAATGTTAATTTAATGTTCATATCTAGATATACACCTTCTTTATCATTAATATTGGTTTTGTTAAGAATAAGGCTTTCTGGATAAATGTGCTCACTAATTGAATAAAAATTATTAGAATTAAATACACATATATCATCAATGTATCGAAACATATATTTCATATATTTATATTGTTTAGATTTAGTTTTTACACAGTTATGAACAAATTCATATTCTATAAAGCTTAAAAACAAGTCAGCTATAATTGGGCTACTATTACCACCCATTGGAACACCTTTTACTTGTCTAAATATAGATGTCCCTACTTTTAAATAATTTTGATTTATCAAAATATTTAGGATTCTATTAATTCAATTTTATCCATATATTTATATTTATTTGATGGTTTAATTTTTGTTAGATAGGCGTTATAATTATTATAACATATATATGTATATCTTTTTCCGAATATAAGATTAATTAATTTTACTAACGCTTCTTTAATATCTACTAAATCTAGATTTGTATAAAGCGTACTAAAATCGTATGTATTTATATTTTGAAAATTTATTCCTTTTGTCTGTTCTAAAAATTCTTTTGTAGAATTAATACTGAAATAGTGTTTTATACCAGTATTAATTTCGATTACCTTGCAATATTTTTTAAAATGTGCTTTAATTACTTTAAGCATTTTATTCATATAAACAGAAAGTGGTTTTAATGTACATTTAAACGCACTACATATGAACCTAGGTTTTATTGGATTTTTATGTAATTTTGGATTCCAATATAATATAGGTATAGTTTTATTATCTAATTCAACCTTTATACCCTTTTTATCCATTATAGAACAGTGACTTGTAATAATTGATTCTAAACTCAACTCACTACGTTCATATTGCTGCTTTATTTCATAATAAAGGATTTTGATTGATTGTGTATATTTTTGTGTTAGTAAACTATTAGATCTAAAAGTAAATATATTTTTTATAAATGCAAAATTCAAAATCGATGCGATAAGAATCGATTATCATATTTTACTTTTTAAATCATTTAAATTCGTCTTTAGTTAAATTAAAATTGCCAGGCCATTATATTTATATAATGAACATACTGATTTTTTAGATGTAAAATATCTAACTCCTTTTATTTTAGGGTTAGCTCTTTTTATACTGTCTTTTATAGAATAACCCTTATCCTTTTTTCAATTATCTGTCTTTACTATTTCTGTATGAATTCTTAGCATAAATCATCTTAAAATTTAATAATTTTAATTTGAAATATGTTCAATAGTGTAAAAACTGTTGCGTTAAAAGTTAGAGTACATAAGTTTAATAAATTATGTATATAATAGTATATGTACTAAATTATATATTCCTAAATTATAGATGTCTTCTATTGCGGAATGTGTGGAAAGTGCTAAAAACAACAGCGAACGTAATGCCGCTGGTGGTACACCTGAACTTTTAAAATCATGTCAAATTAAGAGCAAATCGTCTACGTGTAGTACTGCTAGTACAATATCCGTTGATCGCAAATCAATAAGACTCCAAGAGAAAGAAGAACTTATTGCGCTGAACGATAGACTTGCATCGTACATCGACAATGTTCGTAATCTTGAAACTGAAAACTGTCAGTTGAAAACCATTGTACACAATTATTCAAGTACTCAAGAAAGTGAGTTGAAAGAGCTTCGTCGTATTTACGATAGCGAGTTGTCTGAAGTACGAAAAATGCTAGACGATGTTTCTAGGGAGAGAGCTCGTCTAGAAATTGATGTTAGCAGATATCGGTCGCTGGTTGGTGATGCTGATACTAAACTAAAGCTTAAAGAAGCTGAGCTTCAAAAGCTAGAAGATCAGATTTCAAAACTCGAAGAAGATCTTGCCAATGTGAAAGCGAAGAACACCACTCTTTCGAGTGAACTTGAACGTAGATCAGAAGATCTAGTCAAACTTCATTCGGCCATGTCCGAAATGGAACGGCAGAGTAGCAGAACGAAAAAGCAGCTTGAATCTGAAACTCTGCTTCGTATTGACTATGAAAATCGAAATCTAACACTTACTGAGGAGTTGGAGTTTCTCCGTCAGGTAAGTGAACAGGAAATTGAGCGGGTAAAGCTGGCTGCTGCTGAAGTAGCCAATTTATCTGCGCGTGCAAATAGCGCTGAGGCAGATGATCGCGCACTTAATGATAGCTACATGCGTCATCATCTACAGGAGATTCGACAGGACACAGAGGAAAAGATTGATCAAATGCGAATTGAAATCGACGTTAAATACCGTCGTCGCTTGGAGGACTTGGAGCAGCAACTGTCTCATACAAGCACTACTGCTCAAGTTCAGAAATCTGAACTTGATCAATGCAGAAGGCGTATTAGCGAGCTATGTACTGACAGAGATCACTTAAATGCTAAACTAGTTTCACGAGACAAAGCACTTCACGACGCTGAAGAGCGAAACCAGTATCGTCAAGATCAATGGGAACAGCGAATTGATAGCCTCGAGAATAAGCTATCCACTGCTCAACGCGAATACCAGACATTGAATGAAGATTACCATCAACTATTGGATATCAAGATCACTTTAGATCAAGAGATTGAAACATATCGTCGTCTTGTTGAAAGCGAAGAAGATCGTCTAAATATACCTAGTAGGAAACGTCGTTGTCTCCAAGATATGGACGATATTAGTGAAAGTAAGCTATCAGTTAGATTTAGTTCCAGCTCTCAGCATTTTGGCCCAATTGCATTAAACGAAGATGAATCACCTAATGAGAATTTTATCACTTTGAAAAACACTTCAGTTCACTCCGTATCGATTGGAGGATGGGTACTTAGTCGTTCCTGTTCTCACGACAACTTTAACTCCAACGTTGACGATGGCACAAATTACGCAGAACATAAATTTCCAAGAAATACTATAATGCAACCCGAGCAGGACGTACGCATATTTTCATTCAATTCGAAAAATGCTGTTCATGATCCACCAAATTCATTTATAATGGCAAAAGGTAAGCAATGGCCTGTTGGCGAGCGATGCCTTACAAGATTGGTCGATCTTGAGAATAAGGAAGTTGCCGTTAAAGAAACGATTATGGACGACAGTGCTGACTCTACTAACAAGGAATCTTCGCATGAAATGAATAATGATCAGCATAGTCAAAACAGAAAGCACAAACAATCCTCTGGAGGTGGGAGTAGTGTTGCATCAAGACTATTCAATCTATTTCAAAACAACTAGGCTTTTTACTTGTGACTAGACTGTGAAAACTTGTTACTAAACTAATAAATAATCGATTTTTATCATTTGCATTGATTTATGCTTCTACATTTTTTTACTTAAAGTGTTCCTTAGAGTTACACTTAATATTATAACAGTTAATATCACTAATATTAGCGATATTAACTAATATAATGTTAATAGCATTAACATCATACTTTTTTTTAAATCTATTATTATTATTTTACAATCTCTGGGTTACCCGCAAATGGGCCCGTAAATGATAATTAAGTTCAGTTTGGGTTCAAAATTCTGGACGTCCGATTGCAGAACGCGTTCCTCTGATGCATCGCGATGTCATTTTTGCAACATCATACTAATACAAAAGTAACATTTTCCGAATCGACTTTACACTTTGAAACGACCAATCAGTTAGATCACATAAATGAAACGTAAAAATTAGATCACATAAATGATCTGATGTTGTAACATATTTTGTTACATTAAATTTTGTTTTAACTTGATTACATCTGTGAGCTGAAATTCTTCTGATTGTTGCACGATATTATCCTCACAGGTATTGTTCCTGTTTTTGATACAGGAGGATTCTACTAATCAGACTGGGTAAATCTCATCATATGCTGACTCAGACCCTTATTACCTGCTTTCTCCATACATTGATGCTGATCGGATTTGAACTCAGCACGTCTGTATCGCAATTCAATGTTACATCCACTAGACTGGCTGCTTCAGTGGTATAGATATACATTTCTGTATATTACTTTCTGTAGGATATTATATTCTAACGATCTTTTAGAAACCTACCTTGGATGTGTGATCCGCCAGCAAAATAACTGCTTTTCATGCTGCCTCGTGTAATGTTTTTAATTTAACTTGATTGGATCTGTGAGCTGAAATTCTTCTGGTCGTGTGCACGAATTTTTCCTCACTGGCATTGTTCTTATTCTTAATACAGCAGGACGCTAAAATAAATTTTACATCATATTTTCCTACAAATAATTTAACTTTTTGAAAAATTGAAATCTTTGGCGATCATTCTAAAAAATTTTGAATATCTTGAAATAGTATGAAAACTAAATGGTAATTTTTAACCATTATCAAATTAAAGAATTCAAACAAAATAAATATTTTACGACATGTTAAAACGTTATTGTTAAATAACGTTAGTAGCCAGTAGTCAAAATTTGAACTTATAAATGATATATTTAACGGATATTTAACTGATATATTTAACTGTAAAATTTTTGGGTAGCTTAATTGGGAATGATACCTTTACAGAAGCAAAAGTAAAAGAAAAAAATATCAGGTTGGCTTGATTATTACACTCGAAATCGCAAATGATAGATTTGGTACCACATTCCGCTTATGTAATCTTAACTAACTCAGTTCAGCTACAATGGAATTACATAAAACGTACATGTCAAGTTAAAGAAAAGTGGTTCCAACATGCCACAAAATATTTGCACTAAGAACTGCTACTTAGTATGCTCGATCTGAAATGCATAGATAATGAAATGCGTAGAGTCATAAGATTACCGCTGAGATGTGGGTCTGGGGAATACCTGAGATCGGGGTACTGGGAGATATCAAATTCCCCAATTTAAAATCGTTAAGCATATTATTGGAAGGTGCTACAGGAACATATCAACGATCGAGACAACAATATAATTGAACAGATTCGAACATCAAATAAAGCCAGAACAATTGGTGAACGTAATCACCTGATTGAATGTCCGGACCGAGATTTTAAAATAATACTCATAAACGCTAATATTAAAGGAGCCTCCACGTGGTTGCACTCAGTCAATCATAGTACAGTATGGGCGATGTCTAAACTTGAATTTCACGATGCAATGGGAGTGAGATATGATCTAAAAAGAAAAGCCGAGCTGAAAAATGTTCATGCGGGGGAGGAATGTAATGTCACGTACGCCCTTTCTTGCAAAACCAATGTCATGACCATAATTCGTCAAAATAATCCGCAACACGATTGCAAACGAACTAAAAAAGTTGATTAAATGCGTTGTCGTTGAAGCTGTTTTACAACCTGTACCGAATTCAGTCACATTCATGAATTCTGCAACGACTAGGGACACAAATGCTATAGGGTTTAATGGACTTAATTGAAACTCGACGGAGCGGTTGTTCGTCGACATGTGTATATAACAGCTTTGCACTGTCTTGCTATCTGTTATCCGAATCCAGCCCTTTCAATTACCACGAAAGCTTAAAAAGACAAATATGCGGAACGAATAGAGAGAATTGAATTGTGTACATTTATCTCGTCGTGTTGCACGGATAGAGGTTACACAGATTGCATTTATCACTTAAGACAGGTAATATCTACACAAATGGTAAAGGCAGCGTTTATGACCTTACAATTACCTCTTGTCATGGCTCAACGCAATCAAATATGCCAGGACTTAAAAAGGAACGACTAAATATGTGCAATCTCCTTATAGACAACACTTTTAGCTAACATATTCATGGTATGAGATGTTTTACGGTTACTATGTGTATATGTTTTGAGTGTTCTGTATATATTATTATAAAAAATAAATAAATAATATACTTTGTAACAGAATAAGGACTAGATGTTATCTGGAGGAACTGCAATGTTGCATTAAATAAATTAAAATATAAATCCAAGGTATATTATCCATCCATAAAATTTTCATTTTAAGAGTTTAAATAAATTTTTAATAATATTTTGTTTTGTATATTGTAAAATTATTAAATGAAAAAAATCCTTAAACATCAAAATTAGCAGAAAAATAATGTTTTATCAAGAATACATAGTTTTAGTATTTCTAACAGAGGTTATTTTAGCTGGAAAACAAAGTATACATGTCAATAATAACTTGTCAGTAGAACAAAGCAAATCAGATAACCGAGTCTAGGTATTTTATACGATATATAAATAAAAATAAAGATAAATAATAATTAATAAGATTAAAGATCATTCTAAATAGTTAAAGGAAAACAAAAAACCACTTACAATAAATGAAAGTAAATAACAATTTTAAGTTAAGTTATGAAAAAAAGTTGAACTGTCTGTTTCAGTCCAGCAATCGTCGAGATCGACGCCGTTTTTATCGAAATCCTCATCAGATGTAGATGATGATTCATCAGAACTTACCAAGCAATTCTTGACGAATTCTATTTTATCGACCAGTTTTCCACACGTAACAACCTTCATTCTTGAATATCCAGCTATCATATCGATATTAAATGCCTTCGTGCTGCAGCATTGGTCTAGCATGTGATTCATTACTTCCTCGCATAGTTGATCAACGTTATCATCATTAGTTAATATTGTATCAGAAGGCGTTGCCGTTGTCGAATCTGGATGTGTAAGGCTATTTTCTTGTTTTGCAGTTTCGGTAAAAACAGATTTTAGATTTATAGAAGAATATTCTTCAATAAAATCGATAAACTCCGATACCCATTTAGGGTTGATCTTCATGTTGACATCGCAGAACGCTCGTATGATTGATAGGAAACAGAATCTGAGCTGCTCCGGTGTTTGAATAAGCCCAGGACGTTCATTACGAAGATTGTGTAAAATATTCATAAGTTGAGCATGAGAGTTACAACCTTCACTTGCTGCAAGTAGAGTGAGTACGATATCTACAAAAGCAAACGTGCCACTTCTTCCGATACCAGCACTGCAATGAATAACTGGTGAGTGTTCGAAGACATGTTGACTTCGTAATATGCTAAGAAAACGAAGGAAATTTTCAGGGCAAGAGGGTTCGCCAAAGTCAGGCCAATCAGCATAATTAATAAGATTTATACATAATATATTATATATTATACATAATAATTAATAAGATTTATACAATTCATATTTATATCAGTTGAAATTTAAAATTGAAATTTAGCTGGAAAACAAAGTATACATGTCAATAATAACTTGTCAGTAGAACAAAGCAGATCAGATAACTGAGTCCACTTACTTTATAGAATATATAAATAAAAATAAAGATAAATATTTATAAATAATAAATAATTATATAAGATTTTATACAATTTATTTTTATATCAGTTGAAATTAAAAATTTAAAATAAAAGTTAATTTTTACGAATTGACTAATAAATAATATACGTTGTATATTATATTATTATGTTATATTATTTTCTCCTGGAAAATTCTCTGCTATCAAGTTTCAATTTATCATTTTTATGATTTTTTAATTATTGATATTTAAGTTAACTTTAATATCAGGGGCAAATTAATTATGAATAATTATTCTTCTGATTATTTGTATTATGATGTTAAAGTTTATATCTCGAGAAAACAGGTGAATAATGAAATTTAATATATGTGCTTAGTATTAAACTTTATTTTGTTAGTTTTTTTTAAGTTTTTTTAATACAAATTTTAAATAAATTTTAAATATTAATACAAATTTTAAACAAATTTTTAAATAAATGAAGAAAATTTATAAAATTTAAATCTAGCAAATTACAAATGCTAAAGATGATGCCAGCTGCGCATCGAAATATTCAATTTAATAAATTTTGCGTTGGTTTTCGCCATCTTTCTTCTAATTTAAAAACAAATTTTAAAGTTTTCTCAATCTTGATATGCGGTAAAAATTGATTTTAGATGAGAATGTTTGCTTTTGCATACTTATTTACACCAACAATTAAATAAATAATCAATGTTACTTACCTTTGCTCTCAGGAAAACAGATTGAGTTCAAATCTTATTACTTATAAAAATTGCCAATAAATCCGAATCAATTGTATTTAAAGTTGGCGTGATATACAGCATTCATAACATTTAACATTTATATTATCTTATAGGTGACCTTCGAATTGTAGTATTTTCACATAAATATATTTTCTGACGTAACAAAATTCAACCTTAGTTTCACTTATGTATATTTTATCCTATCAAATTCAATGGAAGTTAACCTTCAAGTTACCTTTTGTCTTCTTTATAGAAATAGACGATTGCTAAAGCAAATTTCCCTGTGGAACATAATAAGGATGATTTTATAATTACTTCTTATCTGACTTGAGATACAGACAACATGCACTTGCTAGGCTAGTATGCTCTATAATCGTAAGCTATTGTTTTGATGATAAAACCTGAGGAGCTGATCTTTCACTTATAACGAATAATATATCACAAAACATTTATCCATATTTACATATTACATGAAAAAATGATGACATAGAAACACAATGTCTGAAATTTTTACATTTGCTAAACACATTCCAAATTTTATCAAACTAGAAAACAAATTTTTATATCAGATAATTCAAATACTGGAAGAATTCAGTGTTTTCAAATCTACTTGAGATGTTAATTATAATTTTGTAGAATTTTTGTTGAAGATTTGACTTAACCTTATATTTATTAACAGATTACTAACATTTTTCTAAAGTGCTTTTTAAAATTACAGGAAAACTTTTATTTGAAAATTAGAGAGAAATCTGCAGTGTCACTATAATCTACAAGTGACGAGGTCCAGTATACAGTGAAAGCATCCAATTATACAAGCACCTAGGTGCTTGCACACCTATCACCCAGCAAAGAACCAGTCGTGAACAAAACAAAATTATATAATTGCACAATATCTTTCAGTTATAATAATGGCTCTCATTAATAAATTGAAACTCTGAAATTAAAACTCTTAAGTGGCAAATTTTTATGGATGGATAATAAATAATATACTTTGTATTAGAATAAGATACTAGATAGTTATTTCAGAGGAAATACATCATTAGCATGTATTTGGCCCCGCTGCTATGTTGGGTAGAGGAGTTAGGGGCCGAAACCTGATAGCATAGCAGTTCCTCCTGATGACCTCTAATTATTATTCTGATACAACGTCTGTTATTTATTACTCAATTCATAAAAATGACGTTTATTTTAAATTTCATTTTTATTTTTTTTAACTTGATTTAAATTATAGAAAATTTAAATTATAGAAAATCTAAAAGCAATTATTAATTTTATTATTTAATTATTAAATTTTGATTTAGCATTAATATGTTTTGTTTATTTTATAATTATATTAAATACGTAGACTCAGTTAGCTGATTTAATTCTTTCTGATGTTTCAAAATCATCATTCTATAATTTATTTATATCGATAAATTTTATTAAATTTGACGAATATCAAATTAAATTTAATAAATTTGACGAAATTATATCGATAAATTAATATAAAAAATATCAATAACTTTATATTTGAATTATATTTATAAATACTAATTTTTAATATTACTTAATGTATTAAATTAATTTCGACATTATTAATGATTATTTCACTAATTGTTGTACATCAGAACAGATAAATGAGTTTACATATTTTATACGATTTTTGCAGTTGCAAACCCTAGTCTTTCCAAGGGAGCAAGGAGCCTTTGTTGTTTCAAATCACCGTATAGCTATTCTCCCAACTTCAATCCAGTTGTGGGGAGTACAAGCTACTGATGAGAGCCAACTAGCTCGAAACGGTGACTTTGTCATTTGCGACAATTTCACTGTTGAATTTATTTCGTGGTGCTGACGCCCTGATATCAATAAATAAAAATAAAGATAAATAATAATTATATAAGATTTTATACAATTTATTATTAAATCAAGTTAAAATTTTAAAACCGAAGAGAGAAACAACTTTAATAAGTAAATTGCAACGTTATGGACGGCATCAACAACCATGCTTATACAACTCCATCAAATTATTTGAATGATAGATCGTGTTCAAGCCATAAATCTTGTCGCATAGACGCACTTTTCTCATTTAATAGTTTTTCAACTTGGACAGCTCTATATAATTTCGCGTAGTCAAGTGGTGTCAATTGTTCAAAATCTATACGATTCATATCATCTCCCGATAAAATTAGAAACTCAACTATTTCTGCATAATCTTCTATTGTTGCAAGGTGTATCGCAGCTTGACCATCTGTATTCTGTATTTGATAGCTTGCATTATATTCAATAAGAAGTCAAACCTGCCGAATAGTACCCATACGAGCAGCCAAATGTAAAAGCGTACTGTGGCTATCTTCATAGTAGCATAAATTTGGATTTAGTCCATATTGTAATAGGTATTTTAGAATATCTATATTTTCGCTAAAGTTTGGACTATTGCCTGTCTAATCCATGTTATTAAGACTTCAATCGTGAACAGTGAGCATCACCACCTCAATATTTCTAAAACCTATAGCAAGCATAAGTGGGGTAATTTCATCTGAATTGTTTAATTCTACATCGCTGGTAATATTGAGTAGAAATTAAGGAACTTTCGATTTACGAAATAACTTTTGATTTACACGAAGGTCGTCGCTGAGACATGAGTAGCAGGAAAGGCATGGCAAATCAAATCAGCTAACTGAGTCTACTTATTTAATATAATTATAAAACAAACAACATCTTTTTTTAATAATAAATAATGTTCCAATAAATTATAATTGTAAAGTAGAAATTGAAGTCACTGCTTTAATAACCTGGCAAACCGGCACGTCAAAGATGTATATCCCGTCCGCTAGTCACCGAGACGTTCCCTGAAAATGTCCGGTATATTATTCGTATGTTGCGTCGTTTTGTCAGGGCTTCCAATTCTGGAATGGAAGTCACAACTCGTCGGTGATTGACCGCGCTCACAGGAATGTCGTCCACAAAGGGCAGCTATACTGAATCTATCCCAACGTCATATGCGCTCATGATCTAGAATTAATTAAAAACAATTAATCAAGGAAAATGCTATCAAAAGGGTATAAAAATACAATATTTATTACAAAACATAACATACAGATGGAATCACAGTTACAAATTATCATTACAAATCACAGTTTATCAACATCCTAGCGAATGAACTGATGATTGTCAGTATTCCTTAGGATCTTCGCCGGTCTGTTGATCTTTTCAAGGGAGGTTCTTCTTTTAGCTCGCAGTGTCATTAACACACTTAGCGATCATTGTTGATATTTTGCAACGAATCTTAGTTATGCAATCTGAATACGATGTCTTTCTTTTCAGTGACAATATGGTTGCGACCTTTCTAAATACAATGTCGGCTGCTTTCCCAATGTCAACAGTTGTCGAGATTATTATGGGATTAAAGGACGCGTTTTCTACTTTAGTGATTCTTTCAGCGTATTTGTTGATTTTCCTCGATTCATGGTATTGGAATTGATCTGACATACGATCGTGAGCATAAGACGGAACCAAACTATTGTATATGCATACGTTCATGTAGAACCGATCCGTAATGTATAAACAACCCTGTACATTTGATATCCGTCGTGCATCTCTATCTTGTGTGGTCGTTTTCTTTTCTAAGATGACATTAGCGGGAATCGGCGTGAGTTGTGGTTTTAATTGAACATCATGACATGTTTCCCGTAGCATGTTCCCCATCAAAAATTGTCACTGCATTGTGTCGTATGAAAGTATGACCTGCTGATTTGCACCAGAATGCATGTGGGATATCGAAATCTTGACTACAACCGCATTTGGAGGGTTCGGATTGATTTTTCCAGTTGTATCTGACAGCAAGGGCATCTCTGAATTCGTTCGTGTTCAAAAATAATTTATTGTCGAAGTTTCTTGGGTCAAGCTAAGCTGAAAAGCCGATCCTACTTGCGTTTTCGATGATCGTCAAAAGTTCGTCGGAGGCGGATTTCAAATCATCGCTTATCTGATGGATCCTGTTTTGTTTATCGGCTTTAATTCCCTGACGTATGCGATCCTGCATTTTTTCGGCTTCCATACCTCCGATTTCCTGCATTTCAGGCTCGCTAACTGAGAGTGAATAACTGTATTCTTGAGCAGCACCTTGACAGGGGTCTATTATGTTCAGTCCTCCATTTTTTCTTGGCATCGAGATTATTTGTTTAATATGTTCACTTCCAACTTGATAATGGATCATATCAGGCAGTGTGAGGTTGAAAAGTAGCTCGCGTTGAGGCTCATACCAGGAGTCATGTGTCTCACAAGTTCGTTTGATATACGATAGCTTATGTTGTAGCGCTTTGACCAAGAGTAAGTATGACGCAAATGCTTCTTGATTTCATGAAGTCGTGAGTGTTCATTGCATTTCATCAAGATCGCCTTTTCGCATTTTATCTTTATGTATTCCTTTCCAAGTACTTTTTGTTTTTTCTTTTTCATTATACTCGAAAGCTTTTTATGGTACTATCGTATTGTAAAATTTGGCAAATATTAAAAATATTGTGACATCGAAAAATGTCCGCTCGAATCTTTCACTTCCAAGTCCAGTGCAATATATCAAATCTTGCTTCGTCATCCTTTGTGGTTGAGCTGTTCTCGAAGTTTATAGATTGCGGTACTCTAGACAGCTTTGGTTCGGTCTCTACACCTGAACAGCACTTTCGTAGCGAGGTTGCGAAGATGTCGCGTACATTGTCGTGTCACAAGGAAGGCAAGCCTCCTCTTCGGCACGATACAGCGTGTGCTAGAAGTAACCTTTCACAACGTATACATTTTGTTCAATGGTCGGTTTGATATTATCCTCGTGTGGCTGTTTGAATCATATCAGCATCACTGTACACTACAATCAGCGTGGGTGGACCTCATCAGCAGTGAGCCCACGGCTACATTTCGTGTTTCGATCCTGTTACTGTTTCTGCTGAACTCCCTGTCGCCGAAATACTATTTATATTTGGCTTATATACCAATTAAAATATATACCAATTTGGTATATTATTAAATATACCAAATTACACAATTAATGTGTTCTATATTTGGGAGCGACGTGATTCAGAGGCTTTCATGTCTGTTACCGGACGCCATGGTAGTTGCTCCAATCAGTTCTACTCTCTTGGGCGCCCCGATTAGAAATGTGAACTCTGTTGATTCTGCTTTGGAAGAATCCATTTATAAGCTCCAACAGCTCCGCTCTCGCCTCTAATATTGTCCAGGCACGACCCTATTTTTTTGCTACAAAATGCATTCAACATCCCACGATTAAATTATCTACTCAGGTGCGCACAATGTTTCCGAAGCAATGTACGCGGGAAGTATGACGTGGCGCTTCGCGAGACTTTGCGAGACATCCTCAACTTGCCTAACGACGATTATGCATGGCTCCAGTCTTCTTTACCGGTTAAGATTGATGGATTGGGCATCTCAACATGCATGGACCTCGCTATCGCTGCGTTCCCGTCATACCCTCTTACTCCACGTTCCCGATTACTCCAACAACTACGGTCTTTGACCCTTCCTCATCGCCGCCTTACTCGCCTGGAATCAACTCCCTCTCGACGTCCGCCGCGCTCCCTCCTTTATCACATTCAAATACCTCCTCCGTTCACACCTCGACACATGATTTACATTTTTGTTTTGTTGTGATCATGTAAGCGTGCGCGTGCACGCATTTGCCACAACAGATATAATTTTTTTTGAAAAATGAGTAAATTTAGCATGTCGGAGCGTTCAAAGAACTCAATGAAAACTAATTTTCCTGCCAATGCAATAAACGAGGTAAGTGGAGATTTAGGTTCTCTTGAATATATTCCGGAGGGTGAACTTCCCCCGGTACCAAAATTATCCAACCTGGTGATTATCAGACTTTTGGTGCCTCTGGAAAGGCAGAACATATTCAATGTTTTTATAAGAGGCTTTGCTCATCGATTTAAAAAAGGATATTGTTCAATGCGATTAAATATTATGAATCTGAGATTAAAATCTCATTCTGCACTCCTGATCTCGCAATGTCGTACGTAGACTACTTTAAAAAAGAGCATTCGGAACACGGTATAATTGCTTCCAAACCAATACTGGCAACAATAAAGATAAATAATATGCCCACATACATTTCAGAAGAAGATATATCAGCCCTAGAAACTGATTACAAAATCTCTAACGTGCGCTTTATAAAAGGGATTAAAGGCTTCCCCATTCCCGTGGCGTTCTGCAATGCCCCGGTTGATGAAGCCCTAAAACTATCGATTTCAACATGCAATCCTTTTATGGGGTATAATTTGAGATTTTCAATAATCGAAACCGACTCACTAACGTACCCTCACTGCAACAATTGTCATCAGTGGGGGCATTGGTCCACTGGATGTTCTTTACCACATAAGTGCGGCGTGTGTGGTACAACTGCTATACATCCTGAGAAGTGCGAAAGTAAGCCATTTTGCGCAAACTGCGGTGGTGAGCACCCCGCATGGTCAAAAAAATGTAAAATCTTTAAGGCGTACCAAAAGAGACACAGGGGTGTAACAGCAAAACCGACTAGCTTCGTGGAAGCTGTCTCGTCTAACAAGAATGACGACAGGATGCCGGACACAGAAATTCTTAAACTTATTGAAATGCAGCATCAGGCATCAATGATTCAACTTGAAAAATTGGTCCAAAAATTGGTGGGTCAATTAGCGGAATCCTTCCGTTCTCCTCCTTCTAGGAAGACCAACAATATTAAGAAGCCACCAAAATCTAAGAAACGAAACGGGTCAGCGCTAAGCATAGCCGCTCTGAAGCTTGCTCGGAAGGATTCGATTTGGGCTATGGCTAACGAGGGAAATGAAGATATCGCCCGTGGGCAAGCGACTCCATTTGTCGTGACGGGAAGCGGTAAAGGCGACTTTTCCGCCTCTAGTTGCGACTAGGTGGAGGGCGTCCCACTTCGGTAACACTTACGCAATGGGAAGTAATCAAGGACCTTTTTCACTGAATATCCTTCAGTGGAATTCGGGAGGTGCTTCCGCCCTTAGCCTTCTATCTGGTAGAGATGCAGATGTTATAGTCCTTCAGGAGACGCGGTCTATCCGTCTCCCCCAGGATATTACTCGATTTATCCCTAAGCACATATACACCCACTTTACTCCTTACATAACCCCCCCTCACTCCTCTTCATCACAAGGTCTTTTAACCCTAGTAAAAAGCTCCTTAAGATCATCCCTCCTATTAAACTACTCTTGTCCAGCCCTATCTTGTTTAGCTATATCACTTTGTAAGAACGGTAAGCGTATAAGCATAGCCAATGTCTATATTCGGCCAGGAGAAATTCACAAGAACCGTGACCTCCTGGATCAAATATTGGGGAGCGGTTATGACATGTTACTTGGTGACTTCAACGACAGAACTGGTCGTTGGATTAATGCAGCACTCCGCAGAGCAAGGATCGACTATCTTATTCATAAACCACCTTCCCCAACCTTTCATTGCTCTACAACAAATTCTCTTCTCGACATATTACTGCTACATAAGATGTGGTTGTTTAAACCTATTTGCACCGAGCAGTCGCGTCAACAACAGACCACCTCTCATGACCTAATTCGCTGGCGGCTAGAGGACGATACGTTGCTTAGAAGAAGGTTTCACTTTGATCCTATTAGAGTGGCCTTCTTTCAGGCAGCTATCCAACTCTTCCCCAGAATTGGAATTGAGAGTTTGACCGAATTTAATTCCTACCTCTCATCGCAAGCTACCGCGATCCTTTCGACTACCTATAAAGGTCGAATATACAATCCTACTCCAACAAAGCTCAAGGTCCTAGCTAAAATGTTGCACCTTCCCAATCTCTCTGTTTCCGCCAGACATATCCTCTCGAATGAATATTGGAGCTCTAGATATAGGCTCCAGCTGAGCAGGGATAGGGCAAGCATTGCTCACCAAAACCCTTCTCAGGCTTCCTTCTGGAAGATATTCAAGAAGGAGAAGTTTGTTTGCTGGAAGGATAGAGCCTTGGTTTGGATTGGTAGCATAGGCCTTGACAAAGTTTTAGAGGAGTCACTTTCCTTACATAATTATGGAGCCACTCATTCTCCCCAACCAATCCCGCCTTGGTGTGACTTCAGGAGTAGGGACTTATCTGTTACAGATATCCTTAACTCCTGGGGACCACTCCCGGGCACCTCCAAATCCCACGCGCCACTCACCACTCGTGTCTGTCAGCTTTTGACATACAGTCAGAGAAAGGAGGTCGCCATCACAATGCTATTAGCCTCCCCGTCTGACATAGCGGAAATCAACATCAGCTGTCGAGTTTTTTTTCCTAAAAAGAGATTAATCACTTATCCTAAAGATCTGCGGCCCATCTCGATTCAAAACGCCCTCATATCCATCTACGAGAAAGCGCTTGCGCGTAGAATCCGCGTTCATTTATGTAGGCGTAATTTGATCCCACCGAGTTTTCATGGGTTTGTCAAAGGGCGCTCGGTCCATTCAGCAATTGGTGAAGTGCATCAGTTTTGTCAGGATAATAGTCATCAGCTTGTTGTGGCTGTTTTTCTTGATTTTTCAGCTGCATTTGACCGGATCTCCATTCCCTTCGTTATCTCCTCTCTCAGGTCCCTCGGGTTGCCTGCGAGAATTGTTAACAGGGTGGAGATATTGTTGTACACCAAGCGGTTCTACTATGAAGACGACCCTGATGCGCGTCAGTTCTACCCTATTACAGGTGTACCTCAAGGATCCCCACTTTCTCCTATCTTATATCTTGCTGCATCCATTGTACTATTCAAGAATTTTAAACGTGATCAACATCTAGTGGTATATGCTGATGATACCACAGCCTTGTTCTCTGGACGCAGGTGCAAAGATGTAATCTCTGACATCAGCCGTTTCTTTTTAAGATTAAAAGATCAGTTGCCCCCATCCAATCTTATTTTAAACTCCTCTAAATCACAGGTGGTTGT
The DNA here is from genome assembly GCA_012934845.2 of Pomphorhynchus laevis. NCBI lineage: Eukaryota > Metazoa > Acanthocephala > Palaeacanthocephala > Echinorhynchida > Pomphorhynchidae > Pomphorhynchus > Pomphorhynchus laevis. The sequence continues at coordinate 66,703 of WNNJ02000632.1, read as the reverse complement.
CTTTAACGACGTTCCTGCCACCAAAAAGAAACTTAAGAGACTAGCACTCTCTACACTCTCCTCCATTTTGCAGCATCAACCACTCCCCATCTTCACGAGTCGAGTAAAATATCTGGGGTTCACCGTTACGGTGAATTGGTCGGCGAAAGCTGACCTGGATAGACTTAAACGTATCCTGAAGAAAGCTAGGTGGGCTCTGAAACGGGCCCAGCATCTGTCATTGAATGGGATAACCCAAGTGCGCCTCTGGGGTACTTGGGCTATCTCGGGATTAGTCTTCTTCTCACGAGGACGTCCCCCAGAACAAAGACTAAGGTTTCTCAAGCTCCTCATCTCGAGATTACCAACCATAGTCCGCCTTGACTGGACTCTTAGGTGTGTGAGAGACCCCGAATGGTTCAGTCAGAGGGCGGCGCGCTGGTGCGGCCGAGGGGCTCAGATCCCTCTGGACCTGAGGCCGTGAATATAAGTTGAAGATTTCAAAATACACGTCGTGAACAGTTTCTATTTTAAGTTGTCTTTTGCATGTTTTTGTTTCTTAAGTTTTTATCAGTTATATAGTTATTAATAAAACCTTTACTTACTTACTTACTTGCATTTGCCACGTTAAAATAAATCTTTTTTAATCAACAACAATACCGACTCTAATACGCACACAATAAGCAAAGTGAGAGTAAAATGTTTAATTTGTATATGATAAATTTTTTTACAAAACAATTTTTTTTGCACAATAAAATGAGTTTACGCAAATGGGCTTCAAACTCAGGGTCAAATAAAGTATCAAGACTGAATATATCAATCAGTTGGTTTGAGATTGGTAATTGCCTCTGCTTGATCGAGGGGCTCTTAAACAAGCAGATGCAGATCTCATTATGGCGAAAGCGATCTTGCGCTTTAATTCAACAATGACGTCGCAGTATTGTGATATCTTTGCCATGGTTAGCTTCAACGCGATGGACTTGAGGACTGCGTTTGCTCGGCTGCCGATGCCTCCAAAGGTTAAAAAAACCAAAGGAACGAAGCCGCTATGCTCCACCAGAGATATTCGTTCGTTGTATTTGGCGAACTTGCGCGATTCGTTGTATTCGAATGATGACAAAGGCCCTCTGTTGATGTAAGATTGGACATGAACTGAGAATATACTGACGTCAAAAAACGTCCGTTCAAATCTTTCGGTAAAGAAGCCAGAGCACACCACATCCAGGCGGGCGTTGGGGTCACGAGTTGTTGTCCTGCTGTTAAAGTCGATCGAATCAGGAACAGGTGATATAAGCGATTCAATTGCTACGCCGGAAAATATCCTTGTCAACGTAGATGTGAAGATGTCTCGAATAGCGTTGTGGCGTAACGTAGGCAGGGAACCCTTCTTGCACGAAAGGGCATGACCGATAGTAATGCTATCACCGCAATCACACTTCGAATTAAGCAAGTCTGATGGTGTCCACCCATATCGACAGCAAATGGCGTCTTCAAATTCTTCGGGGCTTAGGTGAAAATTCTCAACTGTTAATGGCATCGAGCTTAGCCATATGGAAGCGCCTGTGAAGGACGCATGGGCGATGGAATGTACCAACGTTGAATCAAGTCACCCCAATATAAGGTCTTTTCTTTTCTTAAATTCGAATTTCCGGTGTGAAGAAATCGTCTGGAGTGTAATCTTTTGAAGACTGATGAGTGCTTCATCAACTAAACCTAGTTCGTAAGTTGTACACAACTTTCGGGATGATTCGAATTCCATAGCACATACAAAACTGATATCAATTATTCCAAGACCACCCAAATTAATAGGAGAGGTGATTCGAACTTTCAGTTGATTATCGATACTTCTCTTTAAAATTGTAGAAATAAAGCGAAATATTGGGCATAAATCGCTCAAATCCACCATTGCAGTAGGATCGCATGGGGTGGTTCGCAAAAGGGAGTCCATTTGAACTGCGCGGACTTCACCAAGCCAACATAAGCAAAGTGAGGATCAACCTCCGCTACTTCGGTAAGTTTAGCAATCAGCGATATCCAACTTCGCATCTTGTTTGCCGCGATACCCTCAATATACTCTCTTGTACCAACAGGGGCTCCAAGTACTATAGTACCGTCTGTTGACCTTGACACAACATCTGAAAACTTGAGATTCGGACGATCATAATGGGCGAGCAACTGACATTCTGACTCTGACGAAATAATTAAACTTGGGTCCTTGCTGTAGCAGTATGTTCCATACTTTTCGGAGATCCTCGGGACTCCCAACAAAGTTCGAATCATCGGCAAACCATTTCTGACATACTTGGGGAACCTCATGGTGTATAATGTGAATTAACGGAAGTGAAGACATCGCGAATCCAGCCATCGCTAGGGGATCACCCTGCGATGGTGATCACCTTGCGATGGCTGATCACCCCCAGGGCAATTAGCCCTGATCACCCCAGGGCTAATTGTGCAGGTGCGGCATAAATGTTACGCAGCGTAGCGGATAATGACGGGCAAGTAAACTCAATATTGTGTAGTACAATCGCTCGGTTAACAGAATTGAAGGCATTTGAAGAATCCACGCTAAGCCGGCACTGATCTCTATCGATTTCATATGCGTCACGAATGAAATGTATGGCATACTCAATGCCAGCTCTCTGAGAGCTGGCATTGCTGCACTCTGTAAGTCATCCCGAATCAAACAAAGCAAGGCTTTGCATATGATGCGCCTCGCCACGTCACAGACCCCTATTGGCCGAATTCCACCACAACGCTTCCCAATAGTCACCAATCTGCATGCAATGAACGCGTCGAGCGAGTTGGGAGCCATCCGCTCAGTAGCCAAACACCTTCCAAAACTCGACAAAGCCATAGCAAGCGAGCTCGACGCAGGTCCGAATCTGGTAAGCATATGTATCAATAGAACCGAGTCAATCCCAGACGGTCCTGCGCTGCCCTTTGTACGTTTGCATGCCTCTATAATGTGCTCTTCGTTGAGTACATCGAAAGGGACTGGATGGTGAAAGACCACATTGGTTAATGGCTGCGACAGTAAAGCCTCAGTATGAGCTTGAACAGCTTTTGGATGCAAATCTTGTTGAATATCCCTTACACTTTTTGAACCCATCATCGAATCAAATTTCAAGGCACCTAAAGCATTCTCCTCCTCCATGACATGCATCCCTGCACTAATCATTCCTCTTTTCATGAGATTAATGTAATTTCTTTTCCAATCATAATTACTGAATTTTGGCTTGCGGTAATTAAGAGTATATTGTAAGTAAAGCGATTTGTCGAATAACTCTCGAAACCGAGACTGTTGCCACAGATTTAGGCGGCGTTCCAGTGTTTGACGGATCAACGAAATTTTCCTAGAAGGAATACGTTGGAGGACGACTTGAGAGAATACTGCTACAACCTTCAACAAATTGAGATGTTGGTGGTGAGACTGTCCGCTCATTGAATAAAAGGAAGCTAGCTTCTCAATGAAACGATTGCTAGCTGTACATTTGGGCAGGAACAACAAATTGGGTCGCCATTAGATAGCTGATTCATATAACATATCAGGGTCCAGAGGCGATAACTCCATCAAAGCGGAAACTGGTCGATCATGATTGACCGCAATCGACATCTCCTCATTTGACCTGGCATTTGCGTGGACAACACGTCCATTCAGGGCAGACTAGGAACGTTGGGCAACCTCACGATCACGATTTGTGGTGCTTGGTGCTGAATAAAGTGTTGATGAGGATAATGCTGATCCAACTATCCGCAAGCTGGAGTGACGTCTATTTGAACATTCGAACGCTGAACAGTTCACGCAACACTTCGTAGATTTTACACATTTGCATCCCTTACACTTGGAGTTGGGACCATTGCATGATCAGCACTTTGCCTCATAGGCAGGCTTCTCTTTCGGCATTGTTGACAATTTTCTGACAACTTGTCAACGGCGCACTCGAATCGTAAATAGTAGTAATTCAAGTAGTAGTTGTAATCCAAATAGTAGTAATATCAAATTTTTTACAACTACAATTTACGGGTTACCCGCAAATGGGCTCTTATATTGTTAATGTAATAATTATTTGTAATAATAATTTGTTAATTGTTAGTAGTAAATAGTTTTTTTTAATATTAATATATTTATTTCAAGCTTTGTACAGGAAAAATGGTTCCCGCAAATGGGTCATTAAAAAAATTCGCAAAAAAGCAAAATTTAAATCTTAGCGATTATGACCATGCTCAGCGGGTCATTTTGACATAGGTACATTTATCTGGGATTTTCGTGTTATCTATCGTATTCAGCGCGGCGCTTGACCAGCTGTTGCCGCTAAGTTCTCTCAGCTTATTGACGCAGTTGTGGAGTGACCTTCTAACGAGTTGGTGTCGTGGAGTCTATTCAGCTTTCCTAAAATTGAGCTTCGCGTGCCTCAGCAGAATCAGAGTAGCCATATACTCTCTCTCGATCTGCAAAGATTTAAACTGCATGCGCCCGCTACCAATTCTCTTTTAATTGTAATCTGAGAAACATAACCGATGCAACATCACAGAGAATAAATCCTCCGTGGATCAACTACGTCAAAGGATTTCTGAACGAATTGAAAACGGCGACATTCGCGGCGCTGTTCAAACTGTATGCAGAGACTCAGGCCTCCTATCTTGCAATGAAAACACAACTACAACTCTACAGGCTAAGCATTCCCCGATAAGAGTATCTACCGATTGCCCACCTTTGCAGCTTTACCCTCTCGATTGCTGACCTGTTGTTACCGCCGTATCTTTACTGTGCACTTTACGGTCTTTCCAGTCCTCGTCCGCGGGTGGCCATGACGGCTTAAGCCCAATGCACCGACGAGATCTCACAGGATTTTCTGCAGGAGCCTCAGAGAGCCACTTGGTCACGGCTTTAACGAATCTACTGAGAGTTCTTCTAATGGGAACGATACCGGATAACGTTGCTAATATTCTATGCGGGGGAAAGTTACTCGCCTTTCTCAAGAAGGATGGTGGTATCCGCCAATGGCTGTTGGATTTACAATTCGCCGCATCGCTTCTAACTGGCATGCCAATTAGCATCCGGTCCGTTCGTCGATCATTTTCTCCCTATACAGCTGAGCGTCGGTACTCCGCGTGGAATCTAAGCGGCAACGCATGCATCTCGCGTGCTCATGCGTGACATGGCTAGTCGTAACCACACTATGGCAAGTCTCGATTACTACAACGCGTTCAACTGCTTGAGCAGAGATGCAATCCTGCGCTGCGTCGCTCGGAAATACCGCATATTTTACTGTTTGTTCGACATTGTTACGACCGCTAGAGCGAGCTTATATTCGCAACAAACGTATCCTTTCGGCTGAAGACGTTCAGCAGTGAGACCCATTAGGACCTGTACTATTTTCCCTCACCGTCAACAACTTGGCACATAGCTTACAATCTAGTCTGAACCTATGGTATCTCGACTACTGCGTCCTGGGCGGTACGGTGGAGGACGTTCTGGCCGATATCCACAAAATTCAGGCTGACGGAGCCGAAATTGGATTGCAATTAAATTTTCAAAAGTGCGAGGTGATCACCGAAAGCAGGAATGTGAGCCAAGCTATCGCGTGCAAGCTAACAGGGTGCAATACTATCACACCTAAAGACGCACAGCTTCTGGTTGCGCCGCTTGACGGGCAAGCAAGCATCGACGACGCATTAAGCTGCGCAGTGTACTAGCTTCATAACGACGGAATCCGGTTAACCGAGTTGAGCGCTCACGACGCCTTTGTGATTTTGCTTAGCTTACTCAGCTTGCCAAAGATTTCCTTCCTTCTTCGATGTACCCCCTGCTACGGAAGTGAAATGCTTCAACTTTTCTACTCTGAAGTTCGAAGAATATTGAGTGAAATACTCAATATGCCACTACCCAACGAAGCCTGAAGGCAAGCAACCTTACCGATCCGTCTTGGAGGTCTCGGTGTTTGCCAGGCATTGAAGGCTGTCATTCCTGCGTTCGGTTCATCCATCAAGGACACAGTGGAACTGAATAAGATACTGCTACAGAACTGTCTGCCGTTAACCCTTCGCCCTTCAGAATCAGACTGGGAAAATACCAAGAATCAATGGAACTCGGAATATCGGACGACAATTCCATCGGATCAAACATCTCAAAAACGATGGATGGCCGAACACTACGAAGCGTGCCAACGAAGACTTGTTGACGAAGCACGGACCACCGAATCTCGAGCCCGACTCATCGCAGTAGCATCAAAGCGGTCCGGGGTGTTCCTTGAAGCACTGCGATCCTATCCATCGTCACACGACTTGATGACCGATATATTTCTATCGCTGTGGCGTTGATGCTCGGTGTTCAATGCTTTCAACAGCATCAGTGTATCTACGGAGTGTCGGTCCCGCGGCGCACGGCTTATGCCTTAGACTGCAACAGGATAACGTATCGTCACCATCGACATGTTGCGGTCAACGAGATTTTGAGAATGGCTTTCGCTGTCTCAGGATCGCCCTTTAGACTCGAACTGGCAGGCTTAGCGAGGGACAATGACAAACGACCCGATGGTGCGACTCTTATGCCATGGGAAGCTGGCCGTATACTCGTTTGTAATTTCACTTGCACAAACACCTTGGCCGCCAGTCATGTCGCACATGCGGTGTCTTCTGCTAGCGCTGTTGCAGCCAACGCGTGGCATCTCAAACGAACCAAATACAGCTGATTCGAGGATCGACAGTATTTGGTAGTCGTCATCGAAACACTTGCGCGGTCGGCCCCAGCGCATCTGCGTTTTTAGGCAGCTTAGATCAAGGTTGGGGCGGACAACCGGTGATAAAAGCGCATTCAGCTGGCTCATGCAACTAATTAGCGCAGCCGTGCAACGAGGGAATCTGGCGTCCTTTTTGTAGCCGGCTGGAGATCCCTCCCTAGGCAACTACCTTATTATTTAATTCATATTTATTTATTTGCACAAATATTACTGTAAATTTATAAATGTTGTCAGCGTAAAAATTTAAGATCGAACAAAATTTTAACATTTTTATCTATACCTAAAAATTTTCATTTTAAATTTATTTTTAATATTATGGTGTTGATTTATATATTTTACTATATAATGTTTGATGGTATTTTTATAGTAATCAGGTTTAAAATATAACTCATTTAAATAACTTCTACAGAACGCAACCCTTACGACTCTGCAAGGCTAAGGGCAGTTGATTGTTCCCATGCCTGCGCTCGTGAATTGCAGCTACTTCCAAGTTTCACTACCTCCAAATTTCACTACTTCCAAATTCTAAATAAGAATTCTAAATAGAAAGTAAATGAGAAAACAAAAATAAAATAAATAGAATTAAAAGTATAAAGGCATACAACGTAAAAGAGGAATGCATAAAATAATAAAATATAAACATAAATATTAAATAGTATTATTGACAAAATTGTTTGCTTTGTAGATTACGGCCCTCTACTTCCAAATTTCACAACTTGCAAATTTCTTATTTAAAAAATATTTTTTGACAAAATTGTTTGTTTTGTAGATTATGACACTCTACTTCCGAATTAAACTACTTACAAGTATCTTATCTTAAAAAAATATTTTTTTGACAAAATTGTTTGTTTTGTAGATTACGACCCTCTACTTCAAAATTTCACAACTTGCAAATTTCTTATCTTAAAAAATATTTTTTAGCAAAATTGTTTGTTTTGTGGATTACGACCGTCTACTTCAAAATTTCACAACTTGCAAATCAAATCAGCTAACTGAGTCTACGTATTGTTATATAATTATAAAATAAACAAAACATAATAATGCTAAATCAAAATTTAATAATTAAATAATAAAATTAATAATTGTTTTTAGATTTTCTATAATTTAAATCAAGTTAAAAAATAAAAATAAAAATAAAAATAAAAAATAAAATTTAAAATAAACGTCATTTTTATGAATTGACTAATAAATAACAGACGTTGTATCAGAATAAGAATTAGAGGTCATCAGGAGGAACTGCTATGCTATCAGGTTTCGGCCCCTAACTCCTCTACCCAACATAGCAGCGGGGCCAAATACATGCTAATGATGTATTTCCTCTGAAATAACTATCTAGTATCTTATTCTAATGCAAAGTATATTATTTATTATCCATCCATAAAAATTTGCCACTTAAGAGTTTAAATTTATTCTTTATATTATTGTGTTGATTTATATATTTTACTATTTTCTGCTTGATGTTATTTTTATAGTAACCTAGTTTAAAATATGTATCTATTAAATTATTTAAATGATTTTGAAGAAAGCCAATATCATTACATATTGTTGCAATTCTTAAAATTTCATTATTTAATGTATTATATTTTATATTATATGGTATGCATGAATGCTCATGCAAAAATATGTTTCTTGTAAATTTAAATATGTCATCTTTACGATATAAATTAATAGTAGTTTTAGTTAATGTTAATTTAATGTTCATATCTAGATATACACCTTCTTTATCATTAATATTGGTTTTGTTAAGAATAAGGCTTTCTGGATAAATGTGCTCACTAATTGAATAAAAATTATTAGAATTAAATACACATATATCATCAATGTATCGAAACATATATTTCATATATTTATATTGTTTAGATTTAGTTTTTACACAGTTATGAACAAATTCATATTCTATAAAGCTTAAAAACAAGTCAGCTATAATTGGGCTACTATTTCCACCCATTGGAAACACCTTTTACTTGTCTAAATATAGATGTCCCTACTTTTAAATAATTTTGATTTATCAAAATATTTAAGGATTCTATTAATTCAATTTTATCCATATATTTATATTTATTTGATGGTTTAATTTTTGTTAGATAGGCGTTATAATTATTATAACATATATATGTATATCTTTTTCCGAATATAAGGTTAATTAATTTTACTAACGCTTCTTTAATATCTACTAAATCTAGATTTGTATAAAGCGTACTAAAATCGTATGTATTTATATTTTGAAAATTTATTCCTTTTGTCTGTTCTAAAAATTCTTTTGTAGAATTAATACTGAAATAGTGTTTTATACCAGTATTAATTTCGATTACCTTGCAATATTTTTTAAAATGTGCTTTAATTACTTTAAGTATTTTATTCATATAGACAGAAAGTGGTTTTAATGTACATTTAAATGCACTACATATGAACCTAGGTTTTATTGGATTTTTATGTAATTTTGGATTCCAATATAATATAGGTATAGTTTTATTATCTAATTCAACCTTTATACCCTTTTTATCCATTATAGAACAGTGACTTGTAATAATTGTTTCTAAACTCAACTCACTACGTTCATGTGTTGGATTTACATTTAAATCATTAGAATTAACCTCTTTCATTATTATATCATAATAAAGCTTTTCGCATATGAAGACAAAGTTATTACTAGCTTTATCAATAGTTTTTATTATATAGTTATCCTTTAATTTAGTAAGTTCTTTATACATATCTTTATTAATTTTATCTTTCCTTTTATAATTGTTTGTTATTTTCATTTTATTTTTAATTTTATTTTTTATTTTCAAAGTAAGCATTTAAGTCATTATATAATGAATTGTAAATTTTATTTCTATTGTTATTATTTTGTAAAAAATTTTTTTAAATATATACCTGATTTATTTCAAAAATTACATTCAAGGTATCCCGCAAATGGGCTCATTTAAAACAAACAAAATTAAAATAAATATTCATTTGATGTAATCACCGTCTCCGTATTGAAATGTTGCCAGAATGGCGCAGGATCTTTGATCTTGATGCTCCTTAGCAAGCCGATACCATTCTAGCCGAAGCTATGCCGATTGTTGTGCGCAAAGCGCTTATCTCATCACTAAAATTGATGATTATAATAATATAATCCTCAATAATAACAATTTATTAAAATTTTAATTTGTACAATTAAGGTTCCCACAAATGGGCCTCTATACATTTAAAATAGTGGTATAAATACCATAACACAAACATATTACTCTGATAAAACAAGTCCTGCTCGAAGATACGAAGTCCGCTGAAACTGAACACGTGGACATCTAAGCGTCGCAGAGCAAATTTTCGCAAGACACATACTAATATATGTCCTGATTGATGATATCGTGACGGCGTATTCGCTTTTTTGTTGTTCAGCGATTTTTAGAGCCAATGATTTAATACATGCTTGTGCACTCTTGCCAGCTCCGCCCGTAGTCGCCCAAATAAGGGGACAAAATGAGCTGTGCTCTATTGTATGTATCCTTTCTTCGTACTTGGCACATTTTCTATTTTCGTGGAAAGTGAAAGTGGCATCTGTTGACTTTTCGCAATAGGACGGAGCATGATTGTTGAAAACGACTACATCAAAAAATGTACGCTCCATATTCCCACCGAACAGTCCATTACCTACTATATCAGCTCGAGCATCATCTTGTCTGGTTGTTGTACTAATATTGAAACTGATGTTTTCAGGAACTGGAGTCAGAGATGGTTCTGCAAACACATTCCAACAGACTGTGTTCAACTTCTTAACCAAAAAGTCTCGAAGTTGATTATGACGGATGAAGTTGAATGCGCCCCTTTTGCACGAGAGAGCATGCGACGTTGTTAATATCTGACCACATTGACACTTATCCGGCAAATCTTTGGGAGTTAAACCATATCGAACAGACAACGCATCTCGAAACTCTTGCGTTGACAACTGACAATCCGTAGAAACCAACGCATCTCTTGTTAGCCAATTAGAGGCACCCTTCAGGGATGCATATTCCACTGATTTTCGCAATATAGGAATGATCTCTGGCTTGAGTTTTTCAGCATAATTTCGATTTTCTTCTTTATGTTCGTTTTGAATTGCAGACAATAAGTGTATTATTGAGAAACCAATATCTAAATCAGGTTCTTCATATATGGACGATAACAATCGTGCAGCGTTGTACTGTCTGGTTAATTCACTCTCAATATTTCGTATTCCTAGTCCCCCCAAACTGGTTGACAAAGAACATACTCCCCTCAAATCAAGATCAATGTCATCGCCAAACATGGAATTCATAAATTTTGTGTCAATAACATTCTTTAGATCATCCAACCATTCTATGTCACAATCAACGGCTCGGAAAAGGTGAGTCCACTTTGACTGAACTGCAAGAGAGTATGCCACAAATGCGGAATGAGCATCGGCATCAGCGGCATTAGCAACATCCTTGACCAGATTTGACATCGATAAAAACTGCCCGCAGCAATACTCCCTTACAAACTTTGGCGTGCCAATAGGTGCACCAAGTACCTTTAATCCATCTTCATTAATGATTAAACCATCAGCTCCAAAGATGTGTTGAGCACGGATCATGTTTCGTGGATGTATAAGCAACCTCGATTTGTTTGGATTGACATGGTATCCATACTGCTCACCTATTGAGCAAAGAAGACGCCATACACGTGATAGATCATCAAGCCCACCAACGAAAGTCGAATCATCTGCATACCAGCATTGTTTTATTGATGGAATCGATTCTCTGATTTTATATATCAAGGGCATCGATGAGATTGCAAACGCTGGCATCGCAAGAGGGTCCCCTTGAGTGACACCCTCTGACGATGCTAAATTACCTCCTTGGCCAACAAGTAAAGCATTTAGCTTATATATATTTCTCAGAACACATGTGAAGGCAGGGCATACTTTTTCGACATTTTTAAGCATTAGGCATCTATTCATTAGATTAAACGCATTCTTCGCGTCCACTGACAGTATTCCATATTGCTCGTTCGAGTGGAAATGATCGGTTAATGTATGTATCACATACCCTAGCCCACCTGGCTGTCCCGCACACATTTGCAGATTACCTGCTACTGCCCTTAAATCTCTTTTAGCCACATTCAGAATAGCTTTACCAATTACACGACGAAATACCTCACCTACTCCAATAGGTCGGACACCAGGGCGCTTATTTAACGCAACAATTCTGCTGTTAACGTATGCCTGTAAAGACTCAGCCGGAATTGATTCTGATGCAATGCGCACTGCTAAACCCGCAATGGCATCAGCTAACTTTATCGAGTGTGATCCAAAAGCCGTTAACATTCGTCTGAACGCAATCGCCGTTATCCCAGAAGGACCGGCCCCTCCATGAGTCCTCAATGATTCCCTGATAATTGCACGTCCATCGATTCCACTATATATTGAAAAGTGATGGGATTTACAATTAGTTATAGGAAGCGATAACACTGCATCTTGAGAAAGTGGCTGCGCAGGCGGATGTAATTCAGTCAAAATATCAGATACAAGCTTACCATCACACATATCGTCAAAACTATAAACCGTATTGCCATCTTCAGTGTCTTCAAGGATTTTTATCGCTGCACTCGTTTTGCCTGCTCGCATAAAACGAGAAAATTTTTTCTGCTTACTTATTCTTTGAAAACCCTTTGCAAATCCATCACTAACCATTCGACGTTGTAAGATGCTTGCCTCGTCAAAAAGTTCTTTATACTTTCCCAAATTCCAATCATCCATTCTTCGTAGTAGAGCCTTTCTTATTGTACCAATTCCTCTCGATGGTATTGATTGTAACATCAATTGACTCATTACCACAACTTCTTTCAATGCCCGTTGTTCATGTAAGCTAGGGATCGCGACTGCGTTGAATTTTTCTGTCAGGAGATTGATAAACTGACCGCTGGTACTGCATTTTGGAAGTTTCATATGATTTGGAACCCAGCTTATCACTGTCATATACATGTCCTCGATCAAATTATCGTAATTTAAATTCTCCCGACGCTGTCCCACCACGACTGGTTCATTAGATGTATCGACTGTTGAAAGATGACAATTTAAATTGCCAAGGGGCACACTATCTAACTTCATAGACATCATATTTGGACACGTATTTTGGCAACAAGCTGCTCTGCAGTTGACACATGCTGTTTTATTTTTCGCACACCGACATCCTTTGCATCTTGCAGCATTACCGTTGCATGTACAGCACGGGGCAATATTACTCGGCTTACCCTTCGTCATGGAATGTTCAGAAATTGTATGTTTATTGTATGTTTATCAGAAACTGTATGTTATTTTATTGTATGTTTATCAGAAACCAAATTTTTTTAATAATAAGCGGAACTGTAATTGTAATTTGCTAGAACAGTTATAAATTTTCTTCAATTATAATAATATAATAATATAATATAATAATTATTATATTATAATTAATATAATATAATAATATAATTATCCTCAATTATAATAATATAATAATTTTGTAAAATTATTATAATAATAGCAATTACTAAAAAAATTTAATAACGTAAATACAAAATCTATAGTAAATACACTAATTACATATTCAACAGCCGATTAGTATACAACAGGAAGAAAATTTAAGTGTTCTAGCTAATTACACTAATTACAATACTCTCTTCTAACAACGAAGTCGTACGCCCAGGGTACATCCCGGGGTACGCAGTGCAGCTTACAGCTTACAATTAGCTTCATTAATACGCTTATTGATACTCTATTCTAACAACATTGATACTCTTTTCTAACAACGAAGTTGTACGCCCAGGGTACATCCCGGGGTGTGCAGTGCAGCTTACAGCTTACAATCGGCTTCAAATACACAATGCCCAAAGGAAAGCCCAGGAATTCGCCTAGGTGCTGCGCTTGTTCTGTTTCGGCAGCTAAATGCAAAGGATGCGTATGTGCAAGAGAGAAGAAACACTGTATTGACTGCTTAGCCCCAAATTACACGAACAGAATCCATCATCATGCCAACGAGAACATGGGTGAATCTCTCAGCACTTTTTCACTTGCGACCCAACCGCCAAGGATACTGCCATCCCAAATGAACAATCGAATAGATGCTTCCCCTGCCCCGACCACACATACTTCATCACAAACTGTGATAGAACAGTTTGCATTTCTTTGGACGAAATCTATAATGAAGTAATCCAGTGGAAGCCTCACCACCTTGAGTTGTCAAGATGTCGTGCGAGCTATGTCTTTGCTGAAATGCTTGCTAGTTTGTACAGTTCCGCAGCTAACGACCTTGGATCAATGCATATATGCCTCAAAATGGCAACGGTCCTCTGCCAATTGGTACTTCAACGAATCCCATCCGCCGGTATTGCAGTTAGACGTAAAACTCTAGAAAGGAGAATAACCCTATGGAGAAATAAAAATCTAACATCTCTCCTAGCTGAAGCTCGAGTACTTCAAAAAAATCTATCGAACACTAGATACAGTCGACTCTCTAAAACCAAACTATGGTCCAGAAGATTCATACAGCTATTCTCAGCGGGAAAAACGAATGCTGCGATGAAGATTTTACACTGTCCTATGCGATCATCGAAAATATTATCTTTAGACGAAGACGTAGAAAATATATCGGCAAGGAAGAGGTTAGGACAACTATATCCAACGCCAGTGGAAATATCCGCCAGCGCTCAGCTAAACAGTCCTATGCCCGGCATAATTGATCATCATCCAGTACAATTCGAAGATATAAATGCGGTCGAAATAATCTGAGTCGCTAATAGATCACAAGGAGCAGCTGGTCCTTCGGGGGTTAATGCCCAGAGCTTTCGTTCAATGCTTAAATCTTTTGGCAGGGAATCTCAAATGTTAGCTTTCAGTTTAGCGGACCTTACTATATGTCTGGCATCCACTCCTATTCCATCAAAATTTCTTAAAGCATTTACGGCCAGCAGGTTATTGCCATTCGACAAGAGTCCCGGTATCCGTACTATAGGGGTCGGGGAGATCTCTAGGAGAATAATTTGTAAAGTTATAGCTCGACGCATTTGTGATCACCTTCAAGCAGTTGCTGGATGCCAACAGCTCTGTGCAGGACAGAGATGTGGGGTAGAAGCTGCCATTCATTCCGTCGGAAAACTTTTGCAGGACAACCCTGGTTATTGTGCTCTTCAACTAGACGCCAGTAATGCATTTTACTGTGTAAACCGTCAGCTCGCGCTAGAAAATATAAGATTCACGGTTCCAGCACTAACAATTATATTACGTAATATATACGGAACTAACTCTACACTGTCAGTTGAGGACGAAGTAATACTTTCTAAAGAGGGTTTTACCCAAGGTGACCCCTTGGCAATGTTGGCTTTCGCAGCAGCGACTCTACCGCTTATAAAACGCATCAAACACATCTGCCCAGGAGTGATACACTGATGGTATGCTGATGACGGAATTTGTGTTGGAACACCTGATGATTTGCTGGCGGTTTGGAAGGAAATATGTCAAATCGGGCCTCAATATGGGTTTTTCTTAAACAATGAAAAATGCCAACTTCTTACTCAAAGCAGTAACCTATCTGAGGCAAGGTCTATATTCCAAAACGTCGGAATAAAAATTATGACCTCAGGAATGCGTGTATTTGGGTCTGCTATTGGAGATATAGCCTACACTGACAAATTTGTCAAGTCGAAAGTCCAAGAATGGAAGATGGTGGTAAGCAGACTAATCGAGATTGCAAAGGAGGAACCCCGAATTGCTTATGCCACTTTTACACAATCTTTGCAATTAAAATGGGCCTTTATCAGACGTTCATGTCTTACCTCTTATGGCGCTTACGATGAACTGACACTTTATATTAAACAGAATTTTATACCTGCCATTATTGGGATCGAACTAAATGAAGTTAGGCAGTCAGTTTGTTTCTTACCTGTGAATGAAGGAGGACTTTGTATAAATGATCCTTCCTCTAATCCCGAATTGGATTGGGACCGTTCTAGGAGACTAAACGAACCATTACTAGATGGCTTTATAGGGAATGAACTCTGATCACGTCAAAATGATATAATAACTCGTATTAAGAATGAGAAGACACAAGTCAATGCCCAAATAAGACGGCAAATACTGAACAACAGTGATTCCATCGGAGTACGTCTGTGTCTTGCGAAAGTTAAGGGGCATCCGCGTGGCTATCTTGCAAACCACTACGCAAGGATAATCTGAACCTAAGCCCGGTTGAATTTCGTGATGCCTTGGCAGCACGCTACGGCTGGAATCCTCCTTTTGCCCCACACAAATGTCAATGCGGAGATGATTTCAGCATAATTCACACTCTTTCCTGCCAGACGGGAGGGTTGCCAACTATCAGGCATAACATTCCGAGGGACCTCGTTGCAAAAGAATTGTTAAATGTGTGCTCTGCGGTAGCAATCGAGCCAGTACTTCAGCAACTCGATGAAAATGTGGTTTTCGAGAGACCATCAACAACACTAGATCGAGATGCCAGGCTGGACGTTGAATGTCGTGGATTGTTTGGAAGTTGGACGGAGCGGTTTATGTTGGACTTTTGCTCTTTTAATCAGCTGGCCTCGTCAAATGCTTCTGGCAACAACTCCACACCATTCCAATATCACGAGACACAAAAGCGGGCTAAGTACGAGGAGAGGGTGAGCCGGTATGAAAGAGCTTCATTCATTCCGTTTGTCATTGCCGGAAACGGGGCAATAGGACCGGCGGCGAACATTACAATCAAAATAATTGCGTCGCTAAAGGCAGGCAAGGGATTACACATGTACAGCGATATAATAAAAACATTACGCTCGCAAATAAACGTAGTTATGGCCAAGTCTGCATCGATGTGCATCAGGGCGGCACGCTCAACAAGAGGTCATCCTGCTCGCGTCGATATTGGACAAACTGTGTACCCGGAGTATAACGAAATGTGACAGATCCGCAGCAATCGTCTAATGTGACGAAAACTTACATCACCTAAAAATTAATTTAAATTTAATATTTCGGACCCATTTGCGGGTAACCTTATATTGTGTGTATAATAAATCTTCTTCTATAAAAAAATTATTTAATCTATATTTATACCCTTTTGATAGCATTTTCCTTAATTCATTGTTTTCAATTAATTTTAGATTATGAGTGCATATATTTTCATTTATTTTATCAAACTTAAGACTGTTGCAATCGCATTCAGTTTCTATGATGTTTCTAATATTATCGTTACATATAGATTTCAAATTCTTTATTATAATTATAAATTTTTAGTTCTAATGGCGGTAACAACTTATACCTTATTCTAGGAATATATTTACTTAAATCTGATCCTATTATTTCTTTACTTTTAGAATTACTTAAAAGTATACCTATATCTATGTTATCTATGCATTTATTAGCGAAGTTTATGGTTAATGTATATTTTCTATTGTTATTACAAAAATTTAATGTACGATTATAGATAAATTATTAATTTATTATATAATTAATAGAATAAATTTATTATAATTAATAATTTATTATAATTATTTATTAATTTATAATTAAGAACAAAATATTTTAACAGCGTAAATACATAACGATTGACTTCCAGACGATTGACTTTAGGCGCGCTCATTTCGCTCGCGCGCCTTCGCTCCTACTGTCGCCGATCGAACGATCACGATCCAAGGCAAGCTTTCAAGCTTTTTGTCCAAAGAATCGAAAAGAATTTCAACCAAAATTGTCATGACAAGAGGAGTCCCGTCTAGCGGGGTCAAATGCTATGCTTGCAACGGACAACATGCAGTATGTAGAGGTTGCAAATGTCGTAAGGCTCATAGACAGTGTATCAACTATTCCGCCGCTAATTGCCAGAACCGAATCATTGTCCAACAATGTTGTTCCGCTTCGTAACAGATCGATGTATTGATCCTCCATCGGAGAATCGGTTTATGGTCGGGGGTCGTCTTTCTGAACTGTTTGATGATGCTCGAATCTTGCAGACTCGTAGTGCTCCGAGGCATGATTTGAATGTTCAGAAACAATGGATGAAACAATACTGTCAGCTGATCTCAAGAGGAGAGATAGGTAGCAGCACATCCGTCTTAGAAGGCAATTATTCGAGCGGTACGCTCAAATCATCTGATGTTGTGGATAATCTTACAGTTCATGAGCATTTTCAGAAATTACATCCACGCCCAGCTCACGTTCAGACTGAAGCGTTACTTGGTGGGCCCCTACCAGATTCTAAGGAACACCATGCGTCGTTGTTTGCCGAAATTGATGGAAGCTGGATAGTACGCGGTGCAAGAAGGACGTATGGAAGTGCAGGACCTTCAAGACTGAATGCAGTAGCTTGGAAAACCATGCTGACTAAGTTTGGTGTCCATTCAAGGAACCTAGCTGACTCTGTCGCTGCCTTTGCAATCCGACTAGCTACTGAGCAGATTCCCGAGCATGTGCTCGAACTCTTCGTTTCATGTAGGATAGTCGCTATTAGTAAACGAAATGGCGGTATTCGACTAATCGGTGTGGCGGATGTGACACGGAGGATCATTTGGAAAGCAATCATATGTTGTGTCAAAAGTGATCTTCAAGATGTTGCGGGTGTAACCCAACTGTGTGCATCGCAAAGAAGTGGACCAGAACATGCTATCCATAGCTTACGAGATGATTTACTAGGAAACCCACAAATGGGCATTCTCGCTGTAGATGCGAAAAGCGCATCCAACAATTTAAACCGTAAGGTCAGGCTTCATAACGTGCGCTTCACGTGCCCAGCTTTGATAAGAGTATTGTCAAATTTATACTCATGTGACGCGGCTTTGATTTTGGAAGATGAAGTACTGTGGTCTCATGAGGGTGTAACACAGGGTGACCCATTAGCAATGGCAGCTTTTGCGTTAGCCTCCTTACCTTTAATTCGAGAAATTTCAGCTAGGTTTCCTCTTGTGGTTCAGAAATGGTATGCAGATGATGCCAATTTTGTCGGGCTACCAGTTGATTTGCAAGGTGTTTGGACGTTCTTGCGGGAAGTTAGTCTATCATATGGGTACTTTGTAAATGACAATAAAACCCACTTGCTTATGCATGATTATGCGGAAAATAGTTGCCTAAACTTTGGAGACGTGCGGATACAATGTGAACGGATTGAAGTGCTTGGGGCGTCGATTGGTAGCTGTAAATGTGTCAAGAACTTTTCGATCGAGAAGATCAAAAAATGGAGAAATATCCTAGAGCGTCTAGTGGAGGTTGCTGAACTGGACCCCTATATAGCTCATGCAGACTTAGAAAATTCAATTCAATGGAAATGGAGTCAATACTTCCGATGCACGAAAATATAATCGGAGTTATTAATGCCGTTGCGGGAGCTCATATATGAAGGTTTTTTTGGATGCTTTGATGGGGTGTGAAGTCTCCAATACAATAAAGGATGTTATTATGAATCCTTTAAAACTGGGTGGAATCGGCTTATTGGATCCAATTCTCACAGCGGATTTGGAATTTGAGAATTCTTTGAGGTTGTGTAGTACCTCTAATTCGGGTCTTACTGGAATGGAGCTTCGCAATCTTCAGCAAAAGGTCACGGCGTCAATAAAGAATGTGCGACTAAATACTTTTAAGTCGAGAATGGATCGAGCTCTTACCTTCCCCGTCTAACTGACCACTAATTATAGAACATGCAAAAATCACTAGGGCATCGGCTTGGCTATCTGCACTTCCCCTATTATCGGAGAATTATCGTTTATCGCCTCAAGAATTCAAGGACGGGCTTGCTGTGAGATACGGTGTAACCCCTAGAGACTGCCAACGACAAATTTGTGTATGCGGCGACCCGGTACAAGTTTTACATATGTTATCCTGCAAACGAGGAGGACAGCAAGTCGTGCGACACAACGCAATTCGCGATCTACTTGCCAAGGAATTAGATGGTGTATGTCACAGTATAGAAGTTGAACCTGTGTTGACCGATATTCCGCATAATATTGAGTTTGAGCGAAACACTACATGTATTGATCCGGACGCACGCCTCGACATTGCCTGTATCGGACTTTCAGAAAATCGTTTTGAGCGGACATTTTTGGATGTCGTTGTCTTCAATCATTTGGCTCAATCGTATTCTCAATCCAGCGCTGTAGCATCTTTCGTTTTCCATGAGTCCCGTAAAAGATCCAAATATGAGGACCGCGTAATCACATTGGAACGTGCCGTTTTTAAGCCCGTTGTCTTCTCGGCGACTGGAGGTGCAGGTATGGATGCAAATCAATTAATTCGTAGAGTAGCTGCATGATGGCATTATCGTCAGACCTATCCTACGCGGACTGTACCAGAACGATAAGAAGTCGGTTTGTATTCTGTCTGGCGAGGGCTGCATCGCATTGCATCCACGGCTATCGGAGGACGTCGTGATCAAAAATAAAGAGTTTTCACTTTCGATGACATGTTGAAGACAATAATAAAATGGACTCATTTGCGGGTAACCCAAAATTGTATAATTTTATAATTTAAATAAAAAAAATTTATTAATTTATTATTTACTATTAATAAATTATTTATTTTTGTCATTGTTATTATTTAATCTATATTTACACCATTTTGATAGCAGCTTTCTTAATTCACAATTTTCAATTAATTCTAGATTATGGGTACATATATGTTCATTTATTTTATCAAAACTTAGACTTTTACAATTGCATTCTGTTTCCATTATGTTTCTAATATTATCGTTACATATTGATTTTAATTCTTTATTATAATTACAAATTTTTCGTCCTAATAATGGTAGGAGTTTATACTTTATTTTAGGAATATATTAAATCTGACCCTATTATTTCTTTACTTTTAGAATTGTTTAAAAGTCCGGCTATATTTATGTTATCTATACATTTATTAATGAAGTTTATGGTTAATGTATATTTTTTATTGTTATTATTAACATTTATCGTCCGATAAATGAGTTTAAACTTTCTTGGCTGCTAAAAAAACTACTTACAATCTATAGTAAATACAATATAAAGTAAATACAATACATACAACGATACAATACATAACATACAAGCTTAAACACAATAACAATAAACCATACAAGAGTCATCCTAAGATAAAAGAATAAAAGGGCTCCGGCCGTCGAACAGTTATGCCTCGAGGCATCCCCTTTTCGATGCAAAAGTGTTGTTCGTGCAATGGCATGGTTGCCAAATGCTTGAGGTGTCGGTGCGCGAGATCGAATAAGCCATGTCTTAATTGCTCAGCTCCAAACTGTCTGCGCAAAACTCAATGTGACCAGGAATTCAGCAATCACGGTAACAACGAGTTTCAAATTGTACAGGAGCTTCAACCCTCGAACTTACGAGCATCACACAATCCAATATCCATGACAGAGAGAAATTTGGAAAAATGCTCACTTGACATTGTGTACGACGAAATAATCCAATGGTGCCCAAATCTTTTTAAATTACTGATGTGTAGTGCAAGCAAGGAATTTCTTGGTCTAATTACAACGTGTTTCGATGACTTTAATAAAGCAAGAATAGATCGAAATGATCTTTTGAAAAGGGCCACCGGGCTATGCCAAATTCTTTTGCAGAGAATTCCGACACGGAAAGTCCTAACTAGGAAAACACTGGAACGGAGAATACTACTTTGGAGAGGGGGAAAACTTAATGAGTTACTGGCAGAAGCGCGATTTCTTCAAAAGTGTCGGGTAAGTGAACAAGGAAAAGATGGGAACATCCCCACATCAAATACAAAAAAGGCTGTCAATCTTATTAAATCTGGAAAAATCAGAAAAGCGTCGCGATTATTAAAACAACGGTATGGTGGTGGAATATTGTCATTGGGAACGGAACTTGACGGTATTACCGTGCTTTAAAAACTAAGGGAGATTTATCCTACTAAAGCATCGGCGTCTGACAGCCTGATGCTTAGAGATAGGTTGGATGTATGGGTGGAACATCATGCCTCACGATTTTATGATTTGACGCCAGAGGAAGTTATAACAGCAGCAAAACGAACACGTGGATCTGCTGGTCCGTCTGGAGTAGACTCTGATGGTTGGAGACATTTTCTTACATCATTTGGTAATAGTTCTTACCTTCTAGCCGACAAGATATGTGAATTCGCAATAAAGATATCGACTGAATCTATTGAGCCATCCTTTCTGCAGGCATTTACAGTAAGCCGTTTGATACTATTAAACAAGATGCCTGGTGTCAGACCAATTGGAATTGATGAGGTAGTGAGGAGAATAGTTGGTCGTGCTTTGCTTTCACGTATCAAAAATGATCTGACAGCAGTCTGTGGGAGTTTTCAACTATGTGCTGGACAACGATGTGGTACCGAAATTGCTGTCCATTCAGTCCGAACAGCGTTTGAAAAATCGGCCGACAATTGTGTGCTATTGTTAGATGCAAGAAACGCATTTAATTGTGTTAACAGAGAAATGGCTCTAACAAGCATGAAATATACATGTCCAGCTTTATCGACGATATTAAATAACACGTATGGGCAACCATCAATTCTTACTGTCGATAATATAACGCTATTGTCGGCTGAAGGATTCACACAAGGGGATCCGCTTGCCATGGAAGCTTACGCTGCTTCATCAATGCCCCTAATTGACAGATTGAGTAAGATTGCACCTGGAGCTATCCACTGTTGGTACGCAGACGATGGAGCATGTGTCGGAAAAATCGATGACCTCTTAAAAGTGTGGGAATGTGTCAAGTAGTTGGGCCCGAATTATGGATACTTTGTAAATCCTACAAAATGCACGCTTTTCACACACGACGTAGAGCTGGGGAGTAATCTAAAGCGATTTGCATACAATGCCGTACCTATACATAAAGATGGTGCCAAATACCTAGGAAGCTTTATAGGTATCGGCGAATACGTGAAGTCACAAGTTAAAGAAACGGTCGACGATTGGAATAAGTCATTTGATCAGCTTCATGAGATTGCATCAATCAACGCATTCTCTGCTTATATTCTATTGACAAAGGCATATCAACACCAACAGACTTATTTATTAAGAACTTGCAAAACCACAAACAGTTGGTTTGAAAGCTTTCGTTCGCGGCTGTTCGAGCACTTATTACCTCATATGTTAGGTACCGGACCGATTGGAGAGGAAGATAGAATACTAATTACACTTCCGTTCAAATTTGGTGGACTCGGAATTTATAACCCAACCGAAAGAGGAAATGTGGATTACGTGAACTCGTTAAAGATGTTTGAGCTTAATAGGAATAGCTGTCAAAATTCTGTTCTTCTGGATAATCGACGAGATTTGTTGAGCCACATCCGACATTCCAATTTTAGCACATGGGTTCATATTTCATCAGGTCTCATCCAATCCTCGGAGAGGGATCTTGCTTCGATTCTTAAAAACGCTAATACATCTGGAGCGTCGTCATGGCTGAATTCAGCGTATGACCTAGCGGGGACATTTCTAACTTCGAGGGAGTTTCAAGACGCTGTTGCAGTACGATATGGCTGGCAACCAAACTCAATGGCAAATAAGTGCCCTTGCGGTGCCGGATTTGATATTACGCATGCACTATCATGTCCGACTGGAGGATTTAATTTCGTCCGTCACAATATTGTAATCGATGAAATATCTAAATGTTTAAGCACGTTTTGTAAGTGCGTAATAAAAGAATCCCAACTTAATCCTGCACCTTAATTTATTGAATTCGATAACAATACAACATCGCGATATAGAGATGCAAGGGCAGATATTTCTTGCAACGGCCTATTTGGAATTCCTACGGACCGATCCTTCATGGATATATGCGTTTTTAACTCTTTGGCTCCGTCGTACTCCCTATCAAGAATATCAGACCCCTTCAAATACCACGAAAATCGCAAAAACGCAAAATATAATGAACGAATAGTGAAAGTCGAGCATGATTCCTTTCATCCGATAATATTATCGACCACAGGAGGGATGGTTCCGACAACGAACGCTGTACTGAAACAAATATCAAGTCAGATATCCACTCGCACTCATTCTTCGTACATTGATTGTATATGAACCTTACGATCAAGGATCTCAACCCTTATTGCTAAGGCTGTTTTAACGTCAATAAGGATGAAACCTTACGCATGTCAGAAAGCAGACATGTCAGAAAGCAACAACCAATGATTACACAAAATCACAAATAACGTTTTAAGTTTAATAGTGATGGATTCGTATCTTGATCGAAAAATTTCAAACAGCAAGGCTGATGAATGTTACAATTTTGCGGGCAACAATCAAGTAAGGATATCGCTTGGGGATTGTTGAAAAGAAAACGACACATCATTTTTAGCGTGCTTATAGCTGTAATTATAATAATTGCATTCTGTATGTTTTAAATCATTACTAATAATAAATAAACCCTTAAAAAACATTGTAATTATCTGTTATCAATAATAAATTTTGATTTAAAAAAATTATTGTACAAAAAAAATTTATCGTCCGATAATATTTTTGAAATAAATATATTATTATAAAAAAATTATCGTCCGATTATAGTATTTTATATTACAATATAAAATATTACGATATTTCATATTACAACTCAACTTATCATATTTTTTAATTAATCTTTGATTTATTGAACAAATGATATTTTTAGAAAAAATATCATATCTTCTTTCATAAAGATCTTTTAGTTTATTATCTCTTAAAAGTTGTTTTAATATTTCTAATTGTTCAAAAATATACTTATCTTTTTTAATATTTTTAAGTTCATTTTTCTTATTACTTTTATCGCCATGACTTCTTGGCTTGCGTTTAACCGGATTATTATAATATAGTTGTTTATTATTTACTATACTACTTCTGCCAATTCCTTGTACTACGTCATTCAATCCTAATGGGTACATGGAATTAAGCGTTTTAATCCAAAAATCTTCCTTTTCTAATAGTTTTTGATTTAATATTGTCATATTTACTTAACAATGTTCTAAAATAAATAATTTACAATATCCTATATCATGTCATACTAATCTCATATGTTTATGAAATATAGTTGGACTATTATGCTGTATATGTGTTGCCTAAACCTAGTTTTTAACATTTGATATGTTTTTCCAATGAAAAAATTTGGAGTATTAAAGAAGAATAGTTTCTGAGGCAGGATGGTGTCAATTGTCTGATGCATAAAAGTTTTGAAGAACTACTTAATATAGTGATAATACTATATACTTAATATATATACTATAATATATATAATATATATTATATGTATATGTACATATAATATATGTATATATATGTATATAATACTATATACTTAATACTTAATATAGTGATAATCGGCAATGTTGACATCATAAGAAGATTTTCAGGCTTTAATAACCTTCGTATTTTTATGGATGGCACATTTAAGTCTTCTTCTCCCGACTTTTACCAACTATATATAATACATGGCGTTTCTAATGGCCAGTTCTCCCCTTTGATATTTATTTTTATATCCTCAAAGGACGAATTTGCATGTTTATATACTAAGAAAGTTGTTAGAGATATTAGAAAACAAAGATGTCAATTTCTCCCCCTCTAAGGTTCAGATTGATTTTGAAATAGTGGCTTTTAATGCAGTAAAAGTAGTATTACTCACGGCTTCTATCAGTTGCTGCTTTTTTCAATTCGGACAATGCCTAATGAGGAAGCTAAACAAACTTGGACTAAAAACCCTATTTAATGAAAATTATGATTTTAAATTGGCCTTCCAGTTGATTAGCACCCTATAAGGGAGTGCGAGATACGGTTTTCCATGCAGCTGAATCAGCAGGACTACATGTAGAGCGTAAACACTGAATCTTATCCGAGACTTAAGAGAGTGGTCAGCGGACATCTTCCTCCATGGAGATCCACCAGAAGCTGTTGATTTCGCAGTTACAAACCCGCAGCAGTAATCATATTTGTCGAAAGCCAGCTGTGAGGCGTCGTATGCTACAGAGGAATATGCTATGCGAGTAAAAGTGCGGAAATACCGTCACAAAATGGAGGCAAGTGGCTTTATGTTTTCCCCTGATGTTGTTGAAACGCATGGGGGATGGAAAACAGAGGGTTTAAATTTTATTCGCGAAATCGCACGCTACCTTGCTGCCTGCCAAAATGTTCCTTATTTGAAAGTAGCTAGGGAATTATTCCAGCGAATATCCGTGGCTCTCATGAGAGGAAACGCCAAAGCACTCTCGAAGAGCATTCCAGACGAGGATTCGTGGTGGGATAGAGGTAACGTCGAATGTTCCAACGACCCGCAATGCCGACATACTATAAACGAGGATTTGTCGGACTCTGACAATGATTTCGTTGGCATGGATTATCCTGCTTATCGTCGACGTATTGTGGACGTCAGTCCTGCTGAGGACCTGCACGCGACAAGCTGTGCCCATGTAAACAATCACATAGATGTCGACGACACATTGGATGGCCGATCCGTCACAGCGCCGGACACAGAGTGACTAGGCTACTCACATGCTAGCGCAATTGGTAACCAGCTGCAGACTATTGCGAAAAACTGATTTACTCTAGTCAGTTTTCTTTCTTTAAATAGTTATTTACATGGGAAAAAGACGAAGACAAAGTTATTACTAGCTTTATCAATATTTGTTATTATATATTTATGCTTAAATTTACCAAGTTCTGTAAACATATCTTTATTAATTAGATCTTTCCTTTTATAGTTGTTTGTTATTTTTATTTATAATTAAAATATACAATTATTACAATGAGTTTATAATGGGTAATCATGACGAAGATAAGATTGATAATCTTCTGCAATGCCCTGGGCGACCTCCAAAAAACAAACCGTGTTGCCATGTTGCACCGCACAGCTCAATCTCTGTGAGAGAAATCTCGCCTCTCTGATCGCCTGTAGCGGCAATTAGCTTCTTCCCTAGAGATTCCAAAAAGCTGGATGTAATCGGCCCGGCTGCCCTATTGTCTCGATCGCTAATGGGACAAAAGTGTATTGGAACGCATCGATGCCCCTGTATTTGTCAAGCTTCCTATTCTCTCCACCTCGCTCGGCTCACAGACTGCGTTGAAGAAATTACTAGCCGCAAATGTTTTGGGACAGGTAAAGTTCTATACAAGTAGGCGTCCCTTTCACAAGAGACCAATGAAGCGCTATCCGGTCTTTTCCCGTCATCTCTGCACAGTCTAACTGGTTTTAGGCGAGACGAGACACCAGCCGTCATCAGAGCACTACGAATTAGATCATTGACTGCAATGTGGCGGTTGTGTCGAGACACTGTCTTCGAGCAATCGAGACTGTGTGTCCCTGATACATCGGTTGTAACCCTGCACTCGCAATTGAACAAGAGTGAAAATTTAGGGCTGTTGCCAGACACACTGAGCGGTCGTATATTTTTGTACCTACCGAGGCGATCGGCAGGGCATCCAGAAATGCACCAGACTATTTGGTTGCTGCAAAAAGTAAGCGGGCTCGATTTTTAGGGCAGTCACAAGAAGCAATCATGCCGCGGAGTTGGGTCTCAAGCAGGGGCACTGTTCAACGTTTTTGTACTGTTGTATCCGTTAGAACAGGCAGATCAAACGTAGAGGTCCAACAATATAATGCAGTCCGATAACTTAAGTCGTTGATGACTGAATATCCCACGATATAATCTGGCAGGATAATCAAAGTTAAGCCACACCTGCTCGAGACGGACGAGCAGAAGGCCGGTATTGATAATTCTTCTGACCTTAGAACACCAAGTCCGCCGAACTTAACTGGCGATGAGGCTTGACGTCAGGCCGTGTCAGAGAGCTGGAGATTTAGGATCTCGGCCAGAAAACAGCGGACAAACTCTTTGAAAGCTTTCGCTAGTCTGCTAGAAAAACACGATGCGCAGCGTAGTATGAAGTTGGTCTTCGGTAGCGTCAGGCAATGACGCAATATGAAAAACGCGTGGTGCTTCGCTAGTTTGCGAAACTTCTGGCCTACCTGCCGAAGTTATGTGATGGCTGATTCCAAGAATGAATCGAGGTGACTTCCGCCGCAGAGGCGCGCCGAGTAAGTCGGCAGACGATACATCACATACATAAGCGTCTGGCATTAATTCGATGCCAGACTGAACAGTTCTCCACATGTGGAGAACTGTTCCACCATAATGTGGAGAACTGTTCCACCTTGCCAACGATATCATTAACATTCGACAACAGGGATCTTCTATTGGCTTACACTTACGTACAGACAAGTGTCAAATCATCACCGCCGACAGTATTGATATCCTGCCTCTTCATTCCGTAGTGCCTCCAGCCTGCGACGATACGATTTCCCCGTCAATCAAACGTCTTAATCTAATTGAAATGCCTTCATCCAGTCTTATATATGATGATCAGGAACAACATCTAGAGTCGATACAGACTTGTCAGAGAAATGATAATGGCATTGGAGCTGGGCTGAACAAAGCCGTACCGTGCAGACGACACTCAGTCGAACGCATTCGATCTCCGGCGAGCTATGGCTTCCCTACTTCAATTGGACGTCCGGATTTGACGAGTGAGCTGGTCTATTTCAAAGATTCATTCGACGGCGATGGTCCGCTGAAAGAATGGGTTATTCCCTTCAAAGCCGGACAAGCCACAAGAAACAAAATATACTGAAGAAGGAACGTTTATTATTTAGAATATAATTTTAAATGCAGTTTTTAAGTTATAAAAACTTATTTTCATATAACTATATTTTTATATAAATTATAAAATCGTATTACAATTATTTCTAATTATTTGTTATAATAATACAATAATTTATTTAACGTGGAAAATGCGTGCAAAATGCACGCTTACATGACCACTAACAAACAAAAAAAAGAACATCAAAGGTCACAGGTAATTAGTTAATTGTTGAAATAAAATTGGATTTGGCGTTTGAAGTACGGCATAGATGTTGATTGGCGGATATGAATAGGCAGTTGATTCCATAAGAGAGGAGCAGCTACAACGAAGGAGCGGAAGCCAAAAGAGGTAGAGTAGATTGGGACATGTAAAAGAAGGGAATTACGGGAACGCAGAGCACAATACACAGTACGAGAATTGTCGAGAAAAGGAAGGTTGAGAAATGAAGGGGTATGAGAAGTTATAAGGCGAAAAGCAATGATAAGAAGACGAATTTGAACACGACAATAAATGGTAGGCCAATCAAGAGAAACAAGATAGTGGGATGTATGATCAAAACGACGAAGACGGAGGAGAACTCGAACGGCAGCGTTGATGATGCATTGTAAAGGAAGAAGATTGGATTTAGGTGAGTTGGAAAATAGACTAAGACAGTAATCAAGTCTTGAGAAAAGAAGAGAAGATATTAGAGTCATACAAGAAGGGAAATCGATCAATCTACGAACTTGACGGAGATTGCGGAGTATCAAGGTAGATGAGCGTACTTTATCACTAACGAAAGGTTTAAGTGAAAGTCGGTTGTCGAAATGAAAGCCTAGGAAAACGAGATTATCAACGATAGGAAGAATTGTAGAATTTAATGATACGGAGGGAGGTTCGAAGCCGAGGCGTCGAGGTAGGATCCACATAATTTTGGATTTATCAGGATTCAGAGAAAGGCGAAGGGAAGAAAGATGATTGGAAATTGAGACAATACATTCGGAAGCAGAAACACTAAGATCGTGAATACGATAAACATGTGCATGAGCATAGATGATAATGTCATCAGCATATTGCATAACATGGAAGTTAAATTTATGAGAAATCGAAGACAAGTCACCGAGAAGAAGAGAGAAAAGCATAGGGCCTAATACGGAGCCTTGTGGAACACCGGTCGGGATGGATGAAGGATGGGAGAGAGAAGAGTTAGAATAGACGCGAAATGTACGGTTTGACAGATATGAAGAAAACCATGATACAGTGGGTAAAGAGAAGCCATAATCATGACGAAGGCGATGTAGAAGAATCGAGTGATCGACGATGTCAAAAGCAGACGATAGATCAAGAGAAACTATGACACTACATAATTTATGATCGCGCGAGATGAGTAAGTCATTATAAACTTTAAGACAGGCAATTTCAGTAGAGTGATTAGAGCGAAAAGCGGCTTGGAAGGGAGGAAACAAGTTAGAGGAAAAGAGATATGTATTAACTTGCTTGAGAACGAGACGCTTAAGGAGTTTAGAGAGGGTTGGGAGAAGTGAGATTGGACGGTACGAAGATGATAGTGAGGAGTCGAGAGATTGCTTTTTGACGAGAGTACGAACAGTGGCGCATTTCCAGATGGAAGGAAATGTAATTCCTTTCATCTGGAAGGAATTAATAATTATCTAATTATTAAATTTTAATTTATCGATTCAGCTTTATTATTTAAAAAATTGTCTCTGTTATAACTACATTGGATAAAAAGTTGTTGAAAATTTTGTTGTCTAACAATAGTCTAACAATCTGCAGACGAATAGGACTTGCAGACGACTAACGACTTTCAAACGTCTAACGACTCGCAGACGACTAACGAATTGCAAACGACTTATCACACTCGTACATTATCATCGTCTTTGCAACAGAAGAATCCCAACGAACAAGTATTGAGTAACAGGAAATTGATTATTCTTTCAAGTACCGGAAAAATTCACTGCTGCCCCTGCAATGGACAAAACGAAGTTCGTAAAAGATGTTTATGTGTAATACAGGGTAAAGCTTGTTTTAATTGATTACCAGCATCTCGTTATGCTAATCGGATCAATCCATCCTCATATACATTAAAATGTTTGCAGAGTTCTTTACCGACTTAAGTTCAATTTTTAACATCCGTAAGTACCTCATATCATACGGACTCCCTTAGCGATTCAACGACAGAGGATGTGGGGGATCCACGTCGGATTATCAAAGAGATATGTACGATTCATCGAATTGTGTTTCCTTAGATATTAGATGTACGAACTCTGGTTGTCTTCTTAGATCTTATGTTAAAGTACCGCGAAGCATTATTAGGGAGTTCTTTAAATGGAAATCTTGCGTAATTTAGTACTAGCTAATACCACTATAGAAAATTTTGTAAAGCAAGTTTATAGCTTTCGTGATTCGCGATTAATCGGAGTTGTATAATCTATAAACGTACAGTTTGATCAAAAGCGTACGTTTGCAAGTGTTGTACACAGAGAGGTAGCTCATTCTGTATTGATTACTTCAAATATTGATAAAGATACTACACCTCTAGAATATCTTCGGGAGCAAAACCTTCACAATATGAAAGCTACAAATTTTCTTATACAGAGTATTTCATTATTATAGACCCCTTTTTGCATTATTATAGACCCCTATTTGCATTATTATGGACTCCTATTTGCATTATAGACTCCTATAATTGGGGTCTATAATAATGAAAATAGGGGTCATTATAGACCCCTATTTGCATTATTATAGACTACTATTTGCATTATTATAGACCCCTATTGGCATTATTATAGAACCCTTTTTGCATTATTATAGACCCCTATTTGCATTATTATAGACCCCTATTTGCATTATTATAGACCCCTCCTTCAGGTTGCTTTGGTTTATATTTAAATAAAAATTTTACCCAAGAATGAATACTCAAAATTCAGAAACCAGCAGAGAACATGAAGAATAAACACGTAAAAAGAGACAAGTGATTACCAGAAACATTATAGAATGTTTTCTCAATCAGCAGGGAAATGACTTAACCTTTAAGGACATGTTTTCTATATTAAACCTATCAAAAAGTACAGTAAAAAGGTTATATAAGAAATATCTCAATGGGGATTTTGTTGATTTAACAAATTTTAAAACTGCTGGAGAAAAAATACAGTGAACTTGAAAAATTTGTCGTTTGAGAAAAGCATTTTATCTACAGAGATAGCTTCTAACCCATGCGCAAGTTTAAAAACACTGGCATCTACTCTTTCTTCATAAAATGCTTTAGGTTCCTATTCCATTTCAACCGTCTCAAGAATCATAAAGAAAATGAATTACACAAGGAAGACGCCGACCTTGGTTCCGATAAATAGAAACAGTAACATCAACAAAACAACAAGGGCCCAATATGGAACAACTATCAATACGATTGCCGATGACAGATTGATTTTTCTTGACGAATCTGGGTTTAATCTACATTTGCATCAGAAAATGGGGTATTCGCCAAAAAATACGAAGTGTTTTATTAATGTCCCAAATTCGAAAGGTGTAAATGTTTCACTGCTGTGTGCTATAACAACTTCTGGTGTTTTCGCACATAAAGTCAAAATCGGAAGTTTTAAATCTATTGATATTATAGAATTCATTTCTTCAAAGTTTCCACCGTTAGAAAGCAACAACAGGAAATATGTAATAATGGACAACGCATCCATACACAAGACAGCCGAGGTTCGCGAAGCGTTTAACAGGAAAAACTACATACTTATGTTCTTACCTCCGTACTCTCCTCAGCTCAATCCTATTGAGGAATTCTTTGCATGTCTAAAAGCAAGAGTCAAACAACGACCCGCATCTACCAATCCTCAAATGCTTATTGGTGTAATTAATGACATAGTTACAAATGATAACTTCATAATGACTGGATACTTTGAACATATGAGAAGATGGGTTTTACAAGCAATTGTACATGCTGATTTTATTTAAATTAAATACCTTTTTATATTTTTAGTTTTAAAATTATATTATGGTTATTCGTAAAAAATAACATGAACCAAAGCAACCTGAAGGAGGAGTCTATAATAATGCAAATAGGGGTCTATAATAATGCAAAAAGGGGTCTATAATAATGCAAATAGGGGTCCATAATAATGCAAAAAGGGTTCTATAATAATGCAAATGAAATTACGACCAATAATCTCTTCTCCAAAGCTTGGAAGTTGAAAGATAATACTAAAATTTCTAGTGTATTTATTTCGGCAGATCTCTCAGTTGCTGAACGTGAAACGTATAAAGCTCTACGTGATGAGCTACGTGATCAGCGTTCAGCGAAACTTAAAGAGCATTACATTATTCGAAGAAATAGAATAGTGAAGATCCAGCAAACATCGAATATGAATGAAAAGACAGCAAACCCGACAGGCTTTAACGAGACCACATGAATATCACAAAGTTCACAACAAGTTCCCGTATCAGAAAATGCAACACTGTTGAGACTTGTGCTTAATAACGTCTAAGATCGTTAATGTCTTATACGAGAAGATAATGCAATTTGCCTATTGACTCCTAGTTATTATTGGCTGCTATTTTAGCCCTTTTATGAACTTTCTCAGATAATTTAGAAAGCTCCGACTTATATACCTAAGGTCATAGCTGGTGATTTTAATGCAAAATATGAACTGCCCTTTCCAATAAAGTAACAACTTCTTGTAAATTATTTTTGGGATTTAAATTTAATACTTTACCCTATGAATCTTAACGAATAGTCCTATAAATTTAGTTGGTCGTATAAATCTCATAGCGGAAAAAGTTGAGTATATTTAAATTTCGCAAATATAGAAGCTCGCAATTCTCGATTGGATCTCAACTCAGAGTGGTTACTGCTTAGGAAACTTAAACCTTGTATATCAATGTTTAGAATTCCTTCCAAAATAACTTATGATTGGGTAGAAAATGTCTCAAGGACAAGATTGGTTGGCTTGCCATTCATTGATGTATCGTTAAATTTTTTTATTTTAACGTGCCAAATGCGTGGCAGCGCACGCTTACATGACCACAACAAAACAAAAATGAAAATCATGGGTCGAGAAGGTGTGACAGGAGGAGGTGTTTGAATTTGATAAAGGAGGGAGAGCGGCGGACGTCGAGAGGGCGAGAGGGAGTTGATTCCAGGCGAGTGAAGCGGCGACGAAGGATCGGAGACCGTAGTTTTTGAAGTAATTGAGAACGTGGAGTAAGAGGGAATTACGGAACGCGGCGATAGCGTGGTGGGGCGAGTATCGTCTAAGAAAGGAAGGTTGATGAACGATGGGGATCCGACAGCGATGAGACGAAAAGTTACGAGAAGAAGGCGGAGTTTAATGCAGATGTGGATGGTGGGCCAGGAAAGTTGGGCAAAATATGTGGATGTGTGACCGAAGCGACGGAGACGAAAGAGCACTCGAACGTCGGTGTTGATTATTTGTTGTAAGAGGTAGGATTATGGATTTTGGAGAATTGGCGAAAAGGCTAAGGCAGTAATCGATTTTAGAGAAAAGAAGCAATGAAAGAAGAGACACAAGAACGGAAGTCGATAAGGGGGCGGATACGACGGATATCAGGGTAAATTAAGTTAGACGAGCGGACCTTGTCACGGACAAAGGGTTTAAAGGAAATGTGATTATCAAAATGGAAGCCTAATAAAGTGAGATTGTGGACTATGGGGATAATCGATGAGGCAAAATATACAGTGGGAGGAGATATGTTTGGTAAACCTGGAGTATCTACATTATTTTGGACTTGTTAAGGTTTAGAACGAGATGGAGATTGGAGAGACGTTTTTAGATAGAGAAAATACAGTTGTAGGCAGAAATGCCGATATCGTGTATGCGATGTGCGGGTGCATAAGCATAGATGAGGATGTCATCGGCGTATTGCATGACGTTACATGAGTAAGGTTTGATAAACGGAGAGAGATCGCCAAGCAGAAGAGAGAAAAGCAGGGACATAACGAAGGCGAGAAAGTAGGACGAAGTGGTCGACAATGTCGAATGCGGGGGAGAGATCGAGGGAGATGAGAACAGTATATAGAGCCTTGTCTCGAAAAATGAGTAAGTCGTTGTAAACTTTCATGCAGGCAATTTATGTGGAATGATTAGAACGGAAATCGGATTGAAAAGGAGGGTACAGATTTGATGAGGAGAGATATGCGCTGATCTGCGTTAAGATGAAACATTCTAAGAGCTTAGAAAGAGAAGGGAGTAGTGAAATAAGGTGATAGCTAGAAGGAAGGGAGGGGTCAAGCGATTGTTTCTTAAGGAGGGGATGAACGATTGCGGATTTCAAGTGTGAAGGGAAGATACGACTTTGGATAGACGAGTTAAACAAGGTTGTGAGAAAATGGGATATTGATGAGCATATGGATTTAAGTATGTTATAGGCAGGGGATCGGCAGGTGAGGTTATATTTGGCAAGGACATGAAAACAGATGAGATTTCAGTAGGTGAGACAGGGAGAAGATGAAAGAGTTCCGGGAGGAAGAGACAAGGCGTGGCAGAGTGGAATAGGATGGAGATCGGGGTATGAAAGAGCAACGTGAATACTTTGGTCTGGTGAAATGACGAATAATCATAGGGATTGATGTTGCACAGCGATGAGGAGCGAGCAAGGATTGAATTAAAAGTATGCCAGAGAGTCTTAGAGTTGAATGAAGTGATGATTTTATACTGCCAGAATAAGTTGCATTTGGTACGTAGTAGGTTGAGATGAGAACGGCGTAGAGCAAGATAGGAATCACGGAAAGACGGAGTGATCGAGCGGAAATCACGTCTGAGAGAGCGGTGATAGTCTCGAAAAGCATGACGGAGACGACGCATTGAGAGTAGGCTTTGGATGTCAAACAACGGGGCACGGTGCAAGCAACGGTGTGGGTGAGGGTTGAAGGGCAAGAGAATATCGAGAGTGGATGTGAGTACATTAAATCAGCTAACTGAGTCTACGTATTTAATATAATTATAAAATAAACAAAACATAATAATGCTAAATCAAAATTTAATAATTAAATAATAAAATTAATAATTGTTTTTAGATTTTCTATAATTTAAATCAAGTTAAAAAATAAAAATAAAAAATAAAAAATAAAATTTAAAATAAACGTCATTTTTATGAATTGACTAATAAATAACAGACGTTGTATCAGAATAAGAATTAGAGGTCATCAGGAGGAACTGCTATGCTATCAGGTTTCGGCCCCTAACTTCTCTACCCAACATAGCAGCGGGGCCAAATACATGCTAATGATGTATTTCCTCTGAAATAACTATCTAGTATCTTATTCTAATGCAAAGTATATTATTTATTATCCATCCATAAAAATTTGCCACTTAAGAGTTTAAATTTATTCTTTAAATTAATTAAAATTATTCATAGTCGAAAAGAAAGGCGAGATCATGATGAGAGGAATATGCTATTGTTGGATAGGATAGAGACGATTTGAGTAATGTAGAGCGGAGAAGGGAGAGGTTAAGATTTCTCCAATAGCGACGTAGGATTGTAGGTGTATGAGGAGGGGTGTGGTCGTAAAGTGAGATCAAGCTTTACGAGAAATTGATCGGATAGACCATGATCGAAGATGGACAGTGAGGTGTAGGCAGCAAAATGATCGAGAACAGCGATGATGTCGAGTTCCCCGCCAAGGATATGTGTGGGGGCAGTGGAGATGGGTTTGTTGTTATAGTTATATTAAATGTTGATGAACTGGATGGACTCAATCGAAGAGAGGCGGTCGAGGCGGATGCTGAAGTCGCCAAGAACGAATGAAGGGATGGAGGACAAAGAGCAGTGGGACAGCAGATCAGCGAGTTCGTTAAAAAATAAGGAGGAAGGACTAGATGAAGCAGGACAGTATACCATTGTGAGATCTAGAGTGATCGGGTTGGAAGAATGACAAGTGAGCAGTATAAAAGAGCAATGACTGAGACAAGGATTGATTTTGCAAAGAGACGCGGGGTGACGCTCGAATACGGCGATGCTGCCATAATTAAAGAATTTTAAAGGGTATCAGGTTAGGGGGCGGGCAGATTCGGCTAGGGAGCAACCGGCAGAGAGCAGACAGCGAATGGAAAGGTCGTCGGAACCTGAATGCCAGGATTCGGTGAGGCAGAAGAGATCGATGGATTGCTTGGTGAATAGGTTGAGGATAAGATCAGATTTATTGAGAATAAATCGAGTGTTGAGGAGGCCGAGGCGGAAACCGTGTGTTGTGGCGAAATAGTCTAGTGGAGAAGACACATAGGGGAGATGGAATGCCATCGAATTTTGGGACGGGTGTGGACAACTTGAAAATTTTCGTCGATGTTTCGGATCGAGAGAGATGTTTCGCCGTTTTCCTCGAAACGGCGTTTTTTGATGCGGGCAGAAAACAGTTGAGCGATTTCAGAACGGGTGCGATCAGGGAAAATTCGAGTGGGTGAAGATGACATGAGTTTAAATCTTTGAGAGAAGACAGAAGCCACGCGAGAGCAATGCTTGAAAACAATTTTTAGGAGAGGGGGCTGGGAAGGATTAGATTGAGAAGATTTGTTTAGACGGATAAATGCGACATTATAAATGTCTTTGAAAAAGGATGGTTTATCCGCAGGAACAATAGACGAGAGGATTGATCTGAAGGCGGAAACATCGTGGTCGATACGTGCTTGTGGAGATATAGAGTTGGAAGGAGTGATATTAGTGACAATGACGCAACGATCGTGCGAAGGAAAGCGCTTCCGTAAAGGAGGACGACTGACGTGAGTGGGTGAGATCACGATAGAAGAGCTGGCAGTTGATGATTTGGAGGGATTTGGTTTGACGACGGGAGACATAGAGGATAATGATAATAAAGAGGGTGGCAAGCGATGTGAGGAAAAGTTAGGAGTGGAAGGATCGTTGAGGTTGGTGGATGTGATTTTGATTGATGGATGCAAGTTATTGAGAAATGAGACGAGAAGGACGGGACGGGGTGTCGGGGGAGTGAAGATGACATGGAATGGGAAGTGTATATGGTGGCAGGGTCGGTTGGTTGAGAAAGGACGTTAGAAACGACGGGGGTAGTTTGAGTTGACGTGTTGGATTATGATATGTGCTTATTGGACAAGTTGCGGATTAGTTTGTTGGCACAGAAGCCACATACAAAGTCTTCTTTAGACTTATTTTTGTCGTATGCGATTGTTGTCTAGACGATGCAGTCGTGTATCGAGCACTGTACTTGCAGTTCTCCATAGTTGGTGTTGGTCTTAGTTGTTTTCTTTCGTCCTCCCATTTATTCTAAAAATTCTGCAAGCTGAGCGAGCGGAACTAGATTGATCTGGAACTGGATTCGTCTGGAACTGGATTGATCTGGAACTGGATTGATCTGGAACTGGATTGATCTGAAACTGGATTGATCTGGAACTGGATTGATCTGGAACTGGATTGATCTGGAACTGGATTGATCTGGAACTGGATTGATCTGAAACTGGATTGATCTGGAACTGGATTGATCTGGAACTGGATTGATCTGGAACTGGATTGATCTGGAACTGGATTGATCTGGAACTGGATTGATCTGGAACTGGATTGATCTGGAACTGGATTGATCTGGAACTGGATTGATCTGGAACTGGATTGATCTGGAACTGGATTGATCTGGAACTGGATTGATCTGGAACTGGATTGATCTGGAACTGGATTGATCTGGAACTGGATTGATCTGGAACTGGATTGATCTGGAACTGGATTGATCTGGAACTGGATTGATCTGGAACTGGATTGATCTGGAACTGGATTGATCTGGAACTGGATTGATCTGGAACTGGATTGATCTGGAACTGGATTGATCTGGAACTGGATTGATCTGGAACTGGATTGATCTAGAACTGGATTGATCTGGAACTGGATTGATCTGGAACTGGATTGATTGTGTGTTATTTTATTGTATCTATATAAGATTGTATGTATAATAGATCTCAAACCTTTTTATCGTTAGCATGTGAAGCGGAATTACTGCTTGTAGAAGGTAACCTTGATCCCAGTTACAATGGTATTCGCAAAATTCTGCTATCTACTTGATTTTGCTTACCACGTCGACCTTTAAACTTAAAAATAAATCATAAACTAAATCATCTTCTAAACTTCAAAAGACTCTAATAGCTTTAGAAAAGAAGGATCGCTTTAGCGTATTGAATCTGAATAAATATATATTTTGTTGGAAATACTGCAAACTTGTGTCAGAATTGCGTGACCAACAACTACAAGCTGATACTACAAGCTGACTATTGCTATAGCTAAGAGGCAACCTTGGAAGTTAAAGTCACATTGCTCCCAAATAAGTAATCGCATTTTGCTAAAAACCCGGTCAAATCATAAATTCAATTCGCTATGTTAAAAATCAGGAAATTTTTTACCAGCTATATTCGATTATCAGGTTAGCTGAGCTTGATTCAGATCCAATTAATGATCCGTTCACAATTAAAGAGATTAGATTGGCTCTTGGTAACATGATTAATAATAAAGCAGCGATACCGGATGAAATTTGTGTGGAGCACTTAAAGTTAACGTTTTCAATCCTGCCTCAATATAGGTGTAAGTTACTTAATTTTATCTGGTTTGTGTCGTAATCGAGTAAATCGAGTAGACGTAAATAGGGTTTATATTCAACAGATCTACAATAAATAGTGAGTAAACGATTATAAGAAGTTGATAACATTCTTTTATTATTATAACAATCAGAAGCAATTGAGCTACAAGCTCGTGTCGCTTACAAAACATATTTATGTGAAATATTTTTATTCTGTCTGATTTTTTATCTGTTGACAAGGACCGTTTGGTCGAAAGCTTCAATAAAAACGATTCAAACTGTATTTCGCAAGTCTATAATGAGTGATCGATACAACAATCTAATCAAAGACTTGCACGCAACTACGTCCAAATATTTTTATGTGAAATATCATATAAGAAATAATCATCCAGGTACTTTTGTCTACTTTTAACTCGATACTCTCGGTCGTTTGATTTGATATCAGCTATTTTGACGGACTACTCATTGTTTGGATTGATTTCAGGCAAATTTTGAGTGTTTTGATTCAATTCACTATTGTCGATAAGATCGGCGGGGCCATTGATGCATAATTCTTTGAACTGTGAAGCATATTCTACAGGTTGATTTTGTTCTTGCGTGTCTTTATCCGCTTTTGGAAATCGAGCAATCTTTCGTATAGAAACATTTATTTCCTTCTGCGTATTATCACTCACCGTGGCATAATTTCCATTTGTCCTGACCAGTTTTACCTGTCGAAAAGATCTGTTCTTCCACGATATCTCTTCATCAAGAAGGACTGTATTTCCACCTTTCATCCATGGCGGTAAGATAGCATGATTTATGGAATTGTGCTTGTGGCTAAACATTCGTTCGTGAGATGAGTATCCGGTCGCGGTGCAAGGATTGTTTTAATGGACAATAATGCCGAGGAAAGCACTGATTCCCATTGCTTCGGCGATTTCCCATTAAATTTCAACTTCAATTGTATTGTCTTCCAAATTATCCCAACATTGCGCTCCGCTTGTCCATTCCCACGTGTATTGTACAATGTTAATAAACTATAGACTACACCTGTTGATGATAGATAATCTTGGAATTCTTTGGATTGGAAGCATGATCCTTGGTCCGAATGTATTTAGCAGGACAACTGAATATACCAAAAATTTGCTTCAAACAATTGATAACCGTCGATGACGAACAATCTAAACATGGAATTGCGAATGGGAAGCGTGAGTATTCGTCAACT
Organism: Pomphorhynchus laevis; assembly: GCA_012934845.2. Classification (NCBI taxonomy): domain Eukaryota; kingdom Metazoa; phylum Acanthocephala; class Palaeacanthocephala; order Echinorhynchida; family Pomphorhynchidae; genus Pomphorhynchus; species Pomphorhynchus laevis. The sequence goes on along the minus strand of WNNJ02000632.1, from coordinate 26,653 downwards.
ACGCATAGTAATCAAATCAGCTAACTGAGTCTACGTATTTAATATAATTATAAACTAAACAAAACATAACAATGCTAAATCAAAAAGTAATAATTAAATAATAAAATTAATAATTGATTTTAGATTTTCTATAATTTAAATCAAGTTAAAATTAACAAATTGAAATTTAAAATAAATGTCATTTTTATGAATTGACTAATAAATATCAGACCTTATATAAGAATAAGAATTAGAGGTCATCAGGAGGAACTGCTATGCTATCAGGTTTCGGCCCCCAACTCCTCTACCCAACATAGCAGCGAAGTCAAATACATGCTAATGATGTATATACATGGAAATATATTTTCCAAATACCGATTGTGGGTTGTCGATTGCAAAGGATCTTTAAAATCTATATTCTGCTGTTCGAATGTCTGAGTTAATAATAATACAAATTAATTTAATGTGGCAAATGCGTACGAGCTGTACGCTTACAAGTCCACAAACAAAAATGAAAAAGTCAAGCAGATAAATTGTTTAAATGGGATCGGATTTGTTGTTTGAAGCACGATAAGGAAGTTGATTGGCGTATATGAATGGGCAGATGGCTCCACGATAGAGGAGCAGCACAATGAAGGAGCGCAGTCCAAAGGAGGTAGAGTAGTTTGGGACATGTAAAAGAAGGGAATTACAGGAACGCAAGGAACAGTAAACAGGACGAGAATTATCAAGAAAAGGAAGATTAAGAAATGAAGGGGTATGAAGAGTTACAAGGCGGAAAGCAACGATAAGAAGACGAATTTGAACACGACAATAAATTGTAGGCAAATCGAGAGAAGCACGATGATAGGATGTATGATTAAAACGACGAAGACGGAGGAGAATTCGGACGGCTGCGTTGACGATGCGTTGTATGGGAAGAAGAGTGGATTTAGGTGAGTGGGAAAATAGACTAAAACAATTATCGAGTCTAGAAAAAGGAGAGAAGATATTAGAGTCATACAAGAAGGGATATCGATCAATCTACGAACTTGACGGAGATTGCGGAGTATCAAGGTAGATGAGCGTACTTTATCTCTAACGAAAGGTTTAAGTGAAAGTCGGTTGTACAAATGGAAGCCTAGGAAAACGAGATTATCAACGATAGGAAGAATTGTAGAATTTAATGATACGGAGGGAGGTTTGAAGCCGAGGCGTCGAGGTAGGATCCACATAATTTTGGATTTATCAGGATTCAGAGAAAGGCGAAGGGAAGAAAGATGATTGGAAATTGAGACAATACATTCGGAAGCAGAAACACTAAGATCGTGAATACGATAAACATGTGCATGAGCATAGATGATAATGTCATCAGAATATTGCATAACATGGAAGTTAAACTTATGAGAAATCGAAGTCAAATCACCAAGAAGAGTGAAAAGCATAGGGCCCAATACGGAGCCTTGTGGAACACTGGACGGAATGGACGAAGGATGGGAGAGAGAAGAGTTAGAATAGACGCGAAATGTACGGTTTGACAGATATGAAGAAAATCATGATACAGTGGGTAAAGAAAAGCCATAATCATGACGAAGGCGATGGATAAGAATCGAGTGATCGACGATGTCAAAAGCAGACGATAGATCAAGAGAAACTATGACACTACATAATTTATGATCGCGCGATATGAGTAAGTCGTTATAAACTTTAAGACATGCAATTTCGGTAGAGTAATTAGAGCGAAAAGCGGCTTGGAAGGGAGGAAATAAGTTAGAGGAATAGAGATATGTATTAACTTGCTTAAGAACGAGACGCTCAAAGAGTTTAGAGAGGGTTGGGAGAAGTAAAATAGGACGGTACGAAGATGGTAGTGAGGAGTCGAGAGATTGCTTTTTGATGAGAGGACGAACAGTGGCGCATTTCCAGATGGAAGGAAATGTACGGCTACGGATGGACGAATTGAACAATGTGGTTAGGAAGGGTAAGATGACGGAGCAGATATTTTTAAGCAAGTGAGTGGGAATTGGGTCAGAAGGAGAGGTTTTATTAGGTAATGACAGCAGAACCGAAGAAACTTCATCAGACGAAACGGGAAGAAGGTGGAATAGTTCTGGGAGGGAAGTATTTAAAGATAAGAGTGGGTACAAGGGGGCTATGGGTAGTAGGAAAAGTAAATTAGATAGCTTAGATTGTAGATAAGAAGAAAATTCATCAGGATTTACATTACAAGGGGTAGATGATCGTAAAAGAATTGAGTTTAAGATTTTCCAATGAGATTTAGTGTTGGAAGATGATTCGAGTTGATTTCGCCAGAAGAGAGTACGTTTAGTACGTATAAGAATGAGATATGAACAACGTTGAGAAAAGTAGGAATCACGAAGATTTGGAGGGAGTGAGTTGGGAGAATTTTTAAGAAAGCGTTTATACATACGAAAAGAGTGACGGAGTCGACGCTTAGAAAGACTACATTCAGAATCGAACCAGGGAGCATAGCGCAAGCGCTGAGAGCGTCGGAGTCGACTAGGCAGAAGTTTATTGATAATTGACATAAGTTCAGAATCAAACAGAATGCAGAGATCATCGGGAGAGAGATAGTTAAGAGGAAGTGAAAAGAGTGAAGAATTGAGTAAGGCTGTGCAGAGATCAGGGACATCGAGAAGCTTCCATTGTCGACTTGGTGTAGATAAAGGTAAACGCGGAGAAGGAGGATGGAGACGAGTAAGAGTAAGAGTGACAAGGAAATGATCGGACAAACCAGGATCAGTAATTGACAAGGAGGTATAGTCATTGAAGCAGTTAGGAACAGCAATGATGTCGAGAGCACCGCCGAGAATATGAGTTGGGCTTGTTGAAAGTAATTTATAGTTAAAATCAGAAAAAAGATTATTTAAAGTGATAGAGTCAGAGTCAGACGGGCGATCAAGACGAATGTTAAAGTCACCGAGAACAAAAGAAGGAGTATAAGACAATGAACAGTGAGACATTAGATCTGCAAGGTCGTTAAAGAAGATACGTGATGGGGCAACTGAACCTGGCCGGTATACAATTACAAGTTCCAGAGGGAAAGACGTTGATAGTCTGCATATGAGTAATTCGAACGAAGTGTAAAGGATGTTAACGTTGATTTTACGTAAAGACATTGGGTGACGAGCAATGGCAACAATACCGCCATGGTTAGACGCAGTAGATGTATGAGATGTAATTTGACGAGCTGATTCAACTAGAGAACAACCAGAGCGACATAGACGACGAATAGCAAGATCGTCGGAGTCAGAGTGCCAGGATTCAGTAATGCAGAGAATATCGATAGATAATTGATCGAAGATATCGAGAAGCATATCAGCTTTATGAAGAATGGAGCGAGTATTGAATAGACTAAGACGAAAAGTATGCTTAGGAGCGAGATTGACTAGCGAAGAAGACAAGGGGGAGAGATGGGACGCCATCGAATTTTTGGCCTCGTGTGAAGAACGTGAAAATTTCCGTTGATTTTACTTATAGATAAGGATGACTCGCCGTTTGTTTCACGTCGATGTTTTTCAATGCGAGCTAAATTGAGCTGGGCAATATCAGAAGAGGAGCGGTCAGGAAAGATACGGCAAGTATATAAAGTTGTAAGAAGTTTAAAGCGTTGGGAGAGTACAGAAGAGGCATGTGAACTATGTCGAAAAACGATTTTTAAGAGTGGAGGACTGAGATGATTGGATTTAGTGGATTTGTTTAAACGAATAAAGGACACAGGAGCGATATTATTGAAGAGGGATGGGTTATCATCAGGATGAATGGTTGCTAGGATAGACCTGAACGCAGATACATCATCATCGAGGCGAGATTGTGGAGAAGCAGATTCGGAAACTTTAAGTTTGATATGATTATACAGCGATCGCGCGAAGGAAAACGATTTCGTGGGTGGTGGACGGACAGAGCTGGTAGGAGTCGAGGCAGATGAGCACATAGAAGTGGAAATGACAGGGGTGCTTGATAAAGAATTAATATTGGTTGGAGCAAGTGTGACAGGAGCGGGGTGTTGAATCGATTGATCAGAGATGTGACTGGAGATGATTTTAAATGAAGGATGTAAATTATTTGGAAGTGTTACGTGGGAGGTAGAGTAAGGAAAATTAAGATAGGTTGGGGCATGAGTGACAGGAATGGAGTGTTGAATCACTTGATCGGAAATGTTACTGGAAATGATTTAGATGCAAGGATGTAAATTATTGAGAAGTGATACGGGGGAGGTCGAGTAAGAAGTACGTGAAGAGAATAAAGAAGTTTGAGATTTATTTAGATTGGGGGAGGAATAGGAAAGAGGAGGTACGAGATGAAAAGCTTTACCGTTAGCATTGTTAGAATGAGAAAGATTAATGGAAGTTTTGTACGTAGTTGAACGAGGAGTGTGTGAGAGAGTAGGTTCAATAATGGGATTATAAGATGCGAAGTCAGGTGTTGATGCGAGGGAAACATCTAAAATAGCATTGGTCTGAGTGGTCGTGTGTGATACAGGAGTAGAGAAGCAGGATAACTGTAGTAGTCGTACTGATGTACAAAAACCGCAAGTGAAATGTTTACGTTTATACACTGAGTGGTTGGATATTTTAACACGAACAAGTTTCCATACATCGCAATCTTTGGAATCGTATCCAACTTCAAAGCTGGTATAACCATCATTGCATTCCGATGTGAAAGATTCTTGATCAAGAACAGGGATCTGAGATCGCGCTTTTTTAGGCATGACCTTTTATCGATAGATTGAGCTCAATCCGCGAGCGTAGCGAGCGGAACTGACAGGAATAATCTGGAACTGACAGGAATAATCTGGAACTGACAGGAATAATCTGGAACTGACAGGAATAATCTGGAACTGACAGGAATAATCTGGAACTGACAGGAATAATCTGGAACTGACAGGAATAATCTGGAACTGACAGGAATAATCTGGAACTGACAGGAATAATTGTATGTTTATTAGAAACCAAAATTTTTTTAAGGAGTTGCAGTTATTACATGGATTGTTTTGATTTACAAAATCGTGGTTTCAATTCAGCACATGTTTTGCATTGGTCAATAATATTGACGACATCAGCCTTATCGAAGGGAAGATCGTGTTGCTTAACCTAATGCATCATCGGTGTAATTCCCAGATGGTACAACCAAGTGTGTATCTTTTGTAAATCCGTTATTCGTTTATAACCAGTGCAAGCACATGTCATTCTGGACATGGCGTCAAGAACTGTGTTGTTTGATCACGGACGATACTGAATATCATATTGATATGATACGGAGCTAGTTCTAAGCGCCATCTAACGACTTTGTCATTTTTTATTTTGTTCGTATTGTCTATTTAAACATGTAGTTCACTGATCTCTGATCGGTGATTATCGTGAAATGTCGTCCAAGCAAGAAATGTCGACAATGCTGTATGGTATTGACAATTGCTTGAGCTTAGTTTTCTATGATTGGTTGTCGTAGTGAAGTCTTCGGCAACGTTTGAGAGAAAAATGCGATCGGATTATCATTTTGAATAAGAACCGCAACAATTGCGGAATACGGCGCATGAGTTTCAAGGATAAGTGGCTTTCCAGGCGTAAATGCAGATAATGTAGCGGTCGCTATCTCCTTGAATGCTTCAATTACTCTTATTATTTCTAATGAAGGGGGCAAGATTCACATTTTAATAATGACTGTATCTTTGTCGAAAATGATTGTATCCACTTAGAGTAGTATGCTAGTAGGCCCAGAAACATTTGCATCGATTTGTTATCTTGAGGGGTTGGATGATTCATTAAAGGCTTTATGCGTTCATAATCTGGTTTCAAGGTACTATGAGATATTTAATATCCCAGAAAATTCAATTCGTATTACTTGTATGCAGTCTTTTCGTCAGCTAACTTTAAGTTTATCTTAGTAGCTACTTCGCAGAATTTTTGATATCTATTGTCATGTTCTTCATCCGTCTTACCGCAAATTATTATATCGTCGAGATACGCATATACTCCACTTAAAAGATTCTCAGAAACGATGTTATTCATTAGTCGTTTAAAAACGGATACCGCATTGGTCAATCCAAATGGGATACGTTTGTATTGGTTAAGTTTCCCACAAGCTTCAAAAGCTGTGTACGGCTTGTCTTCTTCAATTAACGGAATCTGATAATATGCTTTTGACAAGTCGACTGTTGTAAAAACTGAATTACACGCAATCTTCGTTATCAAATCTTCAATGTTAGGTAATGGGTAGGCATCCAACATCGTATAATGTTGATTGTACGAGAATATTATATTACCATTTGCGGTTTTTTTATTTGATTTGAAACAACTAGAGCTTTGCCCTCAAAGGCGACCGACTCTCTTCAATAATATCTCGCTTCAACAGTATTTCGATTTCGGGCTGATAAACTTGACATTTTTGTGGGTTTAGCTACGAGATTTGGTATAAATAGGATGCAGATTTTTTGGTATATCAGGAAAAAGTAATCGGATCAACATGCATTGCATCAGATGTGTTAAAGCGGCTGAAGTGATGCCAGGCTCTCGACTATTAAATTAAAAAGTAACGTGCGCGAGTCGTGTTAGGAAATATTGACCAAGACTCACAGGTGAGCATAAACTTGGCATAATAAAACATCGAGTATTTGCAAATACTTTATCCATTAAACGAATTGTAACATTTCAAGCATGACTTACAAGAACGAAATGGGAAGATGAAGCTAATTGAAAACGTTTATTGCAACATATTCGTTTCAGTGTTAGGGAATTTGCTACAAATTCATCCATGAAGTTATCGCTTCTTCCAGTGTCAACAAGAGTATTAAGGTTATTATTATCCAATGGGAATTGTTTGAAGGTTGTTAAACATTAATTGGTCGGAACAATTAATTGAGCACAGAGCAGCAGATAAGTTAGTTGGTTCATTATTCTTTCTTGATTTGCATGATGACGAAAAGTGTCCAGTTTTTCCAAACGTATGGCAAACAGAGTTTCAAGCTGAACATTGGATACGCGGATGATAGACTTGACCACAAAAGTAGCATTGTGTGTTGTTATTAAGCCTGTTTGTATTTCCAGAAAATCTTTGGGCCACGGCTAAATTAGAATCATTCGTCGAGTTATCTGTGCTATCGATTAAATTTTGTTCAGTTGCCAGGCTGGCTAAGGTTTGTTCTGTTGAAGAGAATACAGTTGCTTGCGAATTATCCGCTTCCGGGGATTTGGCAATCGAAATTAAATCGTTCAAATCGAATTTGCGAGATTCTAGTAATCGTTGTCTGATATGTAGTCCCTGAATAAATGTAGTCCCCGAATAAATTTGTAGTCCCTGAACAAATTTATAGGTAGTCCCTGAATAAATTTCTAAATATGTAGTCCCTGAACTATGTAGTCCCTGAATAAATTTGTCGGCTATATGCTCGTTTCGATTTGCTATCGCATCTACTGCTTTAAAGTCACATGAATTTACAAGTTGTTCCAGCTGACGTATATATTTATCGATGGAAATTTAAGTGTCCTGACGACAGGTATGTAATTGAAAGCGACTGAAAATTAGATTGACTGGTTTAGTCAAAACGAAATCAAGTATCTTTATTGCGTCATTGAAAGTTGTGCAATCTTTTATAATTCGAAATATTCTTGTAGATACCTGGTTTATCAGGAGAAAAAGTGTAGCATCCTCTGAAGAATATGCTTACAAAGACAGATAGTTCATAAGTCTCTGTTTCCAGTGTGTCCAATGTTCTTGGGAATCGCTATCGTCGGTATCGATTGACAGCATGTTATATACCAAGATTTGTCCATGAATGCATGATCATTCATGCATACCATATAATATAAAATATAATGACCTTAAAACACGACCGAATACCGATTATATCTACGATAAAGCCATGAAGGCCTTGTATTGTATTAAGAACACATTTAGTAAGCTGCATCCAAAATTATTTAAGCATCTCTACTGTGCGTTAGTCTGTCCGCATGTGGAATACTGCATCGCATCAACTTTTCCATCCACCAAGTCTGAGATGAAAAAGACCGAGTCGATTCTACGTAGAGGAACCAAACTTTGCATTACATCTCTTTATTCTTACAATGAGCGCCTAGCTTGCTTAAAAATGCCTTCAACGGCCCAGAGGCTACTATATTTAGATCTTGTAGCGATGTGGCATTTGGTTCGTGGAAAAGAGGGGTTCCCATCAAATTTAATAAAATTGAGAAATTCGAGTCGCAGAGGTCACTCCCTTACGTTATTTAAATTCCACCATGGCAAAATAAGGAGTCTGAGTAGGCTTTCCCACCGCGCATTGAATGTTTGGAATTCGCTGCCTGAAGACGTCGCCAATGCTACTAGCAATAGACACTTCAAGAAGATGCTGCTGAAGTGGATTGTGAACTCTAATTTGGATTCGTGGATGTATTTTAATTGATATTTTAAAATGTAATTTGTGAACAGTTGAAACAGCCATTTGCGGCTAGTAACTTGTACACTATAATAATACATTAAATAATAAAATTTTAAGAATTGCAACAATATGTAATGATATTGGCTTTCTTCAAAATCATTTAAATAATTTAATAGATACATATTTTAAACTAGGTTACTATAAAAATAACATCAAGCAGAAAATAGTAAAATATATAAATCAACACAATAATATAAAGAATAAATTTAAACTCTTAAGTGGCAAATTTTTATGGATGGATAATAAATAATATACTTTGCATTAGAATAAGATACTAGATAGTTATTTCAGAGGAAATACATCATTAGCATGTATTTGGCCCCGTTGCTATGTTGGGTAGAGGAGTTAGGGGCCGAAACCTTGATAGCATAGCAGTTCCTCCTGATGACCTCTAATTCTTATTCTGATACAACGTCTGTTATTTATTAGTCAATTCATAAAAATGACGTTTATTTTAAATTTTATTTTTTATTTTTATTTTTATTTTTTTAACTTGATTTAAATTATAGAAAATCTAAAAACAATTATTAATTTTATTATTTAATTATTAAATTTTGATTTAGCATTATTATGTTTTGTTTATTTATAATTATATAACAATACGTAGACTCAGTTAGCTGATTTAATTCGTCGAATACAATAATCTGTTGAATAAAGTGTCGTAATCGAGTAAATTGGGTAGACGTAAATAGGGTTTTTATTCAACAGATCTACAATAAATAGTGAGTAAACGATTATAAGTAGTTGATAACATTTTTTATGTGAAATATCATGACAGTTTGGTAAGCCTATACCGTCATCATTGCGAGAGGGTTTCTCGAAGATTCTATATAAAGGGAGGATTGACATGAACTCTCCAGATTCGTATCAAGGGATTGCTTTACTGAATTATTCCTATAAACTTTTAATGTGTAATTGCGAGTCATATTCAGTGTTTTCGTTCAGTATCTTTTTCTCTTCCCAGAACAATCGGAGAGGACGATCTACAACAGACGTTTTTAATATTATTCGAAATAGCGTTGTTTCATCGTTTAAATTCGGTAAGCAACTTTACACAATTTTTGTAGCTTTTACCAAATCATTTGACTCCATAAATAGGTCGCTGCTGTTATTTAAGTTAAATTGTAAGGTTGATATTCATGGTAGGTTGCTTTCACTATTGCACTATATTCTACAGAAAAATATATTGAGAGTGTATGACGGCCTTAATTATTCACCACTGATTATCGCAAATCGAGGTGTGTTACAAGGCGACCATTTAAGCCCTCTTCTCTGTTCATTATTTCTGATGGATCTCCCTACTAAGCTGAGAGAAATTAACGGCGATACAGCTTCAATACTGTATGCTGATGACTTAGCAATTATATGATCTGACATTAGTTCCGGACAAACCGGCTTAGACTTCCTATCTGCGTATTGTAAAGATAATGAATTGTTGATTAATATAAGTAAAACAAAAGTGATAAAATTTCGTTGCGGAGGTCGTCCATGTTTGTCTGATAAACTTTTTATCGACAATGTAAATCTAATTTATTTTCTAATTTCACATATTTAGGAATCATAATGACATCATGATGGTCATTCAATTCTCATATATAAAACAAACGTGCATAGATAGTGGGTGCCACCTCGAGAGTTGCAAATTTAGGAGATCTTTCGAAAGTGCTCCTCATTATTTTCAAATAATGTTACTCCCTTGCTTACTTTACGGATTATCATTCTTCTGGCTAGACTTGTAATGATCCAACTTTAAACAGATCGATAACTGTCAGACTCAATACATTAAAATAATAAACGGGGTTTCATCGAAGTGCTCTAGCTCTATCGTAGGATTCCTAGCAGTGAAACCAGGCTTAATCTATATAAGAGATCTTTTTAATCTATATCATAGACATGCATTTCTTGTAAATATTCGAAATCTTGAAAGTTAGACGGTCTTTTTAGACCCTGAGTATCAGTTAATTCATGTTTATACTCAATTAAACTGAAGAAATCTCTTTTATAGTAAGAAATCTCTTTGCGTGCATCATTATATGGATATCACGCTAAATTTTGTGCAAAACGAGTAATAATTCATGAAATATCTTTGACTTGTAATTGTTTACAAAAAAAACATTTATTTTAACGTGGCAAATGCGTGCCAGCGCACGCTTACATGACCACAACAAAACAAAACTGTAAATCAGGTGTCGAGAAGGTGTGAACGGAGGAGGTGTTTGAATGTGATAAAGGAGAGGGCGCGGCGAACGTCGAGAGAAAGTTGATCCAGGCGAGTGAAGCGGCGACGAGGAAGGATCGGAGACCGTAGTTGTTGGAGTAATTAGGAACGTGGAGTAAGAGGGTATGACGGGAACGCAGCGATAGCGAGGTGGGGCGAGTATCGTCTAAGAAAGGAAGGTTGATGAACGATGGGGAGCCGACAGCGATGAGACAAAAAGTAACGAGAAGAAGGCGGAGTTTGATGCGGATGTGGATGGTGGGCCAGGAGAGTTGGGCAAAATATGTGGATGTGTGGTCGAAGCGACGGAGACGAAAGAGCACTCGAACGGCGGTGTTGATTATTCATTGTAGGGGTAGGATGATGGATTTTGGAGAATTGGCGAAAAGGCTAAGGCAGTAATCGATTTTAGGGAAAAGAAGCGATGAAAGAAGAGACATACAAGAACGGAAGTCGATAAGGGGGCGGATACGGCGGATATCACGGAGAATTAAGTTAGATGAGCGGACCTTGTCACGGACGAAGGGTTTAAGGGAAAGGTGATCATCGAAATAGAAGCCTAAGAAAGTGAGATTGTGGACTATGAGTATAATTGATGATGCAAAATATACAATGGGAGGAGACATGTTTGGTTTACGGGGGAGGATCCACATTATTTTGGACTTGTCGGGGTTTAGAACAAGATGGAGATTGGAGAGACGTTTGTAGATAGAAGAAATACAGTTGTAGGCAGAAATGCCGATATCGTGTATGCGATGTGTGGGCGCATGAGCATAGATGAGGATGTCATCGGCGTATTGCATGACGTTAAAGGAGTAAGGTTTGATAAACGGAGAGAGATCGCCAAGCAGAAGAGAGAAAAGCAGAGGACCTAGGACTGAGCCTTGTGGGACCCCGCAAAAAAAATAGGGATGGGAGGGGAGGATGATGAATTAGAACAGACGCAAAAACAACAGTCGGATAGATATGAGGCAAACCATGCTACGGAGGAGGAAGAAAAGCCGTAAACATAACGAAGGAGAGAAAGGAGAACGGAGTGGTCGACAATGACGAATGCGGAGGAGAGGTCGAGGGTGATGAGAACACGATATAGAGCCTTGTCTCGATAAATAAGTAAGTCGTTGGACACTTTAATGCATGCGATTTCTGTGGAGTGATTAGAGCGGAAAGCGGATTGGAAAGGAGGGTACAGATTGGATGTGGAGAGATAAGCGTTGATCTGTATTAAGATGAGGCGTTTTACGAGCTTAGAAAGAGTAGTGAGTAGTGCAATAGGGCGATAGCTAGAAGGAAGGGAGGGGTCAAGCGATTGTATCTTAAGGAGGGGACGAACGATTAAGGATTTCCAGTGTGATGGGAAGATACGACTGCAGATGGACGAGTTAAACATGGTTGTGAGAAATGGGTATATCGATGAGCATATAGATTTTAATATGTAAATAGGCAGGGGATCGGAAGGTTAGGTTTTGTTGGGCGAAGACATGAGGGCAGATGATACTTCTGTAGGTGAGACAGGGAGAAGATGAAAGTGTTCCGGAAGGATGAGGCAAGACTGGGCATAGTGGGATTGGATGGAGACCGGGTTGTGAGAGAGCAACGTGGATACTTTAGTCTGGAGAAATGACGAATATCCATTGGCATTGATGTGTCACGGCGAAGAGGAGCGAGCAAGGATTGAGTTAAAAGTATGCCAGAGTCTTAGAGTTGAATGAAGTGATGATTTTATGCTGCCAGAAGGAATTGCATTTGGTACGTAGTAAGTTGAGATGAGACAGGCGAAGAGCAAGATAGGAATCACGGAAAGACGGAGTGATCGAGCGGAAATCACGTCTGAGAGAGCGGTGATAGACTCGAAAAGCATGGCGGAGTCGACCCTTTGAGAGTAGGCATTGGATGTCAAACCATGGGGCACGGTGCAAGCGACGGTGTGGGTGAGACTTGAAGGGCAAGAGAATATCGAGAGTAGATGTGAGTTCAGAGTCGAAAAGAAAGGCGAGATCGTGAGGAGATGAATATGTTATTGTGGGTAATGATAGAGACGATTTGAGTAAGGCAAAGCGGAGAAGGGAGAGGTCAAGATTTCTCCAAGGGCGACGTAGGATTGTAGGTGTGTGAGGAGGGGTGTGGTTGCGAGTGAGATTAAGGGTGATAAGAAAGTGATCGGATAGACCAGGATCAGAGATGGACAGTGAGGTGTAGGCAGCAAAATGATCGGGGACAGCGATGATGTCGAGTGCCCCACCAAGTATATGTGTGGGGGCAGTGGAGATTAGTTTGTAATTGTAGTTGGATAGAATGTTGATGAACCGGATGGAATCCGTGGAAGAGGGGCGGTCTAGGCGGATATTGAAGTCGCCTAGAACGAGTGAAGGGATTGAGGACAAAGAACAATGAGAAAGGAGGTCAGCGAGTTCGGTAACAAATAAGGCTGTAGGAGCTGATGAACCAGGACGGTATACAATGGCGAGATCTATAGTGATCGGGTTAGAATAACGACAAGTGAGCAATTCAATAGAGCAAGGACTGAAAGGAGGATTGATTTTACGGGGAGACGCTGGGTGACGCGCGAATGCGACGATGCCGCCATGATTAGAGAATTTAGAAGGGCATGAGCTGAGGGGGTGGGCGGATTCGACTAGGGAGCAACCGGCAGAGAGCATACGGCGGATGGAAAGGTCGTCGGAATCTGAGTGACAGGATTCGGTGAGGCAGAAGAGATAGATGGATTGCTTAATGAATAGGTTGAGGATAAGTTTGGATTTATTGAGAATAGATCTAGTGTTGAGGAGACCGAGGCGGAAACCGTGTGCTATGGCGAAAGAGTCTAGTGGATAAGACACATAGGAGAGATGGAGCGCCATCGAATTTTTGGACGGATGTGGACAACTTGAAAATTTCCGTTAATGTTTCGGATGGAGAGTGATGTTTCGCCGTTTTCCTCACGACGGCGTTTTTCGATGCGGGTTGAAGAGATTTGAGCGATTTCAGAAGGGGCGCGATCGGTGTAAATTCGAGTGGTTGAAGATGACATGAGTCTAAATCGTTGAGAGAGGACAGAAGACGCGTGAGTGCGATGCTTGAAAACAATTTTTAGGAGAGGGGTCTTGGAAGGATTAGATTGAGAAGATTTGTCTAGACGGATAAATGCGACATTATAAATGTCCTTGAAAAAGAATGGTTTATCCGCAGGAACAATAGACGAGAGGATTGATCTGAAGGCGGAAACATCGTGGTCGATACGTGCTTGTGGAGATATAGAGTTGGAAGGAGTGATATTAGTGACAATGACGCAACGATCGTGAGAAGGAAAGCGCTTCCGTAAAGGAGGACGACTGACGTGAGTGGGTGAGATCACGATAGAAGAGCTGGCAGTTGATGATTTGCAGGGATTTGGTTTTACGACGGGAGACATAGAGGATAATGATAATAAAGAGGGTGGCAAGCGATGTGAGGAAAGATTGTTGGTGGAAAGATAGTGGAGGTTTGTGGAGGTGATTTTGATTGATGGATGCAAGTTATTGAAAAACGAGACGAGAAGGACGGAACTGGGGTGTCGGGGAGTGAATATGACATGGAATGGGAAGTGTAGATGGTGGCGGGGTCGGTGTATGGAGAAAGGACATTAGAAACGACGGGGGTCGTTTGAGTTGACGTGTTCGATGTTGATATGTGCTTATTGGAAAGGTTGCAGATTAGTTTACTGTTCCGAATGCTGCAAATCTCTTTTTCACGTCTTTACAAGTGCCTATTTATCGAAATTATCATTCAGTAGTATTAACCGGTAAGCATGTTCATAATCTAAATTTGATTACTGTGATTTGATATTCATCGATCAACTATTTTAAATGTTTTTTGCTGAATTTTTACAAATTTTCCAATTTATTTATTTGCAAATAAGTTTGCCTTGTCTGTTTGACTCAAGCCGAAAGGCAACGTGTTCTTAATAAATCTGTGCATTATTATTTATTAATTTTTATTTATTAATTTTTATTTATTAATTGTTATTAATTTTTATTTATTTATTTTTAATTTTATAATTATATTAAATACATAGATTCAGTCAACTGATTTGATTTATTAATTTTTCGGCTTCCGACTTCACAAACAATGTGCTTAACTGGTCGATGTATCTATTATTATTTCGACAAACAGGCGAGCAAAGCTCATAGTTGCACATTTAAAAAAAGAAAAAGTAGGAAAAAAAGAAAGACTCACAAACAAAAGTCAAAAATAGAGTTCATGTTTGAATGCTGAAACCGATCTTGAGTTGACAATTTCTTCACTTAATCGGTTCCACTTACTTACGATTCGGAGTCCAAATTGTACAGTTTTAGAGCGTATAACTCAGCGATGGGCTAAAGTAAAATTGTGTCCACGCAAAGCCCGACTTTTCCGAACAGTCATCAAGTCTCTTAAGACTTGATTTCCCTTGTGTAAAGCTTCCCATGTTGAACACATATCTCGCCGAAACCAAAGGTCGCTTATAGAAACCATACCAAGTTTTGTAAGCCTTTCATTAAAAGGTAAGACTTTAACTGAATTTACGAGCTTTGTTGCCCGGCGCAGTACATTTTCAATTCTACTTTTCTCGTATACTGTTCTTGGGAACGAATATTGTGATGCATTAGGTAAGATGACTGATCACAAATGCGTTGAAGAGTGCTCTAAATAAAACTGGACTCAACACACTAAAAGTTCTACGAATCATCCCAACCATTCGATTTGCTTTGGAGCAAGCCAACTCAGTATTTCAACTAGTCTAAAAATCATTCGCAACTAATATTCCAAGGTCGCTAAGACGAGTTACTACTTAAATGTTCTTATCCTCAAGATGATAAGTTGGATACACGCTATGACTGCGTGATTGTAAACGCAAACAAGCATACTTCGATATATTCAGTGACGGACCATTCATATAAGCCCAGTTGGAAACGCTGTCGATATCCGATTGAACTAGCACCGTGTCCTAATCTGACCGGATAGCCTGTCAAATTTTTTAGGTCGTCTGCATATAAGAGAGAGTGTGAGTTCAAAATGGAAGGAAAGTCATTAATGAAAATACAGAATAACAATGGGCCGATGACCGAACCCTGCGGAACTCCAACAGTGACCGGATAAGGATCAGAAAGAGAACCATTTACAAAAACCTGATGGAATCTGTTAGATAAAAATTCTTTTATTTAGCGAATAATAAGGGGATCAATGTTTAGAGCACGCATTTTCTGAATCAAGATGTCATGTGGAACCATATCAAACGCTTTTGAAAAATCAAAAAATACTATATCAACATCAAAGCCCTTATCAACTAACGAACCCCAGCTATTCTGGGCAATCAAGAGATTAGTGATTGTTGAGCGATCCCTTCGAAATCCATGTTGGTTGTTACACAATAATTTGTTGGATTCTAGATAATCGCTTAGAATGCGGTATATTATCCTTTCCAAAACTCGACAGAATACCCACGCTAAACTTATCGGGCGATAATTTTCAACTGAAGATGGATCACCTTTCTTCAAAACGGGCCTTATCAACGAAAGTTTCCAATTCATCGGGACACAACCGAAGTACAAGGAGGCGACACAAATCCAATATAGTGGTATGCCGATAACATCAGCGATATTCTTGAGAAATACCGGTGGTAAACGATCAGGACAAATAGAACCTGACGATTTAAGCCGCTTGAGCTCTAGCACTACATCATTAACAGAAAACATCTAAAGAATGTTTATATTCGATGGACAGTACGAGGCATAGGTGACGGAGGGGGATTTACGAACTCCTATGCAAAAATGTTGAGCGAAAGCATTCGATATGTCATCATATTTAATCAATGTGCAACCATCACTTTCAACAAGTGAACCAATGTTTATTTTTGCTGTTGAAATTAGCATAATTGAATACGGATTTAGGATTATGAATTGACATTTGAGCAATTTTCTTTTCAAATTGACATTGTTTGAAGCATTTAAGAAATGTGAACCGATTTCTGGCCTTTCTATACCAATAGCAATCAATACTATTATTAGAAAACAACTGTAATTTCATTTTTTTTAATTTTAAAGCATTCTTTAACTTTTTGTCAAACCAAGGTTTAGGTGTATACGATTTGCAACGGTTTTACGGGGCGAAAATCGTATGAGTAATTCCTTCAGGGTGGCTTCTAACCGATAGCATGCCTTATTAACCCCTACATAAAACGGACTGAGCCATGAAATATTTAATATATTCTGACGCACAAGTTCGAAGTTAGTTTTAAAATAATTTAAAGAATTCTGTTGTAATCTACAAGCTGAAGGACGTGTAAAATCTGAGTAGAAATTGAGAACACAGTGATCTGACCTACTCAAAGGATCGGAGTGCGTAACTTTGTGTATAATGTATTTATTCGATGTTAGACAAATATCAAGTAGCGATTGATTTTCTTGGGAAAATCGGGTAAATTTTGAAACATGTTGGGTAAGGTTTAGCGAGTTAATCATATCAAGAAATAATGATGTGGACGGACTACACACGGAAGATGTGTAGGTGTTCCAATCTACTGTCGCTAAGTTGAAATCACCAACTATAAAAAGATTTGATGTGGAACCAAACTCTAGAATGTAATCGATCAAGTCACAAACATCTGAAGTGGGATTGCGATAGATTAAGCCTAAAGTCACTGAACCAAGAGTAGGAAGAGACACACTACCTCACAATAACTCGATTCCATCGGACGCTCGGACATCTAGCAATTTAAACACTAAAATATTATGCACGTAGAGAATCACTCCACCACCCTTGCAGATAGATCTGTCAACTCGATAAGATGTATAATTTTCAATGCAGATCTCAGCATAAGTAATTCTATCATGAAGCCATGTTTCAGTAATAGCAACTAATAGCGGATGCGAATTCTCAATGCGGAGTTTTAATTCGTCAATTTTTGGAAGACTACGGGCGTTCGTATATAATAACAAACATTCTAAGCTTTAGGGTAGAGTCTGCTGAGCCAACGATATCGGCATGTATAACTGATAATCCTCGCTACGTCGCTCAAGAGCCGACCACAATGGGGAGGAGTAATGGACAATATTTCTTAAACATTTATTATCCACATATGAAATATTTGAAATTACCAATGACTTCTGAGCGGCGGAGGAAGGATTGAATGATCTACCTGTAGAGGCATCTAATGTATTTAAGTCTTCCTCCGCACAACCTGAAAATTTCGAATTGTCAAGTTTGACTCACCAGCTTCAATACGAGACTTCAAACATTGTTTAGCTTCACGTAGATGCTTACGTTCATTCACGTCGAGATCTTTTAACAATCTTGCAGACGAACCTTAGAGACGATAAGAGTTCCTAAAGATGGTCTTAACGGCTTTTGGATATGTCAGAATGGCTTTTAGCAGTCTAGGATGATCGTTAATTTTCCTCCCTATGCGGAATAAAGCAACTATTTTAATACTAGATACGATCTCTTCAGGGGATTGTGCCAAAACGATCATGAGAATACTACGTACCTTCAGCAAATCTTCATTTAGTCGGTTTTGGATATTGACAGAGCTTGATTCCGACACATTGGCGAAAATAATAGAACGCAAAGGATCATGCTGTTTACGCAGTTGTGAGAAAGTAGACATTTGCTGCACAGACGAACTCGCTCTAGGGGCATTCATTGATTGAGATGATATGAGATGAGCTTCCTTAATGTGCTCGTTTACGCACTCGTTATGTAGAACCACAATGTCATTACTAGTAGGTGAGTTCTGTATATCATCATTGCCTGTGTGATTGTTGATATTCAGCGTTCGTTCATTTTCTGTTTGACGAACAGTATACGATTTTGAGTGACCTCTCTTCCAGATACGAACAGGAGTGAAACCCGTAACTGACGCTGTAGTCTTGCTAACTGCATGTGGGTATCGATGTGCAGTTGGATCGATATCTGCATTATTGAAGGATTTATTCGAAGTTATAGAATTCACCTCACCCACCACCTCATGTAACTTATGCTGTATTTTTCGATGTAAATTTACATCAGATGCACTAGAGAGAATACTATTCTGTAGCATAGTTACGATCTCCTTAATTATTCGCTGGATAAAAGAATTTTTATCTAACAGATTCCATCAGGTTGTTGTAAATGGTTCTCTTTCTGATCCTTATCCGGTCACTGTTGGAGTTCCGCAGGGTTCGGTCATCGGCCCATTGTTATTCTGTATTTTTATTAATGACTTTCCTTCCATTTTGAACTCACACTCTCTCTTATATGCAGACGACCTAAAAAATTTGACAGGCTATCCGGTCAGATTAGGACACGGTGCTAGTTCAATCGGATATCGACAGCGTTTCCAACTGGGCTTATATGAATGGTCCGTCACTGAATATATCGAAGTATGCTTGTTTGCGTTTACAATCACGCAGTCATAGCGTGTATCCAACTTATCATCTTGAGGATAAGAACATTTAAGTAGTAACTCGTCTTAGCGACCTTGGAATATTAGTTGCGAATGATTTTTAGACTAGTTGAAATACTGAGTTGGCTTGCTCCAAAGCAAATCGAATGGTTGGGATGATTCGTAGAACTTTTAGTGTGTTGAGTCCAGTTTTATTTAGAGCACTCTTCAACGCATTTGTGATCAGTCATCTTACCTAATGCATCACAATATTCGTTCCCAAGAACAGTATACGAGAAAAGTAGAATTGAAAATGTACTGCGCCGGGCAACAAAGCTCGTAAATTCAGTTAAAGTCTTACCTTTTAATGAAAGGCTTACAAAACTTGGTATGGTTTCTATAAGCGACCTTTGGTTTCGGCGAGATATGTGTTCAACATGGGAAGCTTTACACAAGGGAAATCAAGTCTTAAGAGACTTGATGACTGTTCGGAAAAGTCGGGCTTTGCGTGGACACAATTTTACTTTAGCCCATCGCTGAGTTATACGCTCTAAAACTGTACAATTTGGACTCCGAATCGTAAGTAAGTGGAACCGATTAAGTGAAGAAATTGTCAACTCAAGATCGGTTTCAGCATTCAAACATGAACTCTTTTTTTGACTTTTGTTTGTGAGTCTTTCTTTTTTTCCTACTTTTTCTTTTTTTAAATGTGCAACTATGAGCTTTGCTCGTCTGTTTGTCGAAATAATAATATCCTCAACTCCCATCTCTCTCCAACTAAAGTTACTCGTCCTTCTTTACGGCAACCGTTTCCTTCTCGCGATCGTTGTGTCATCGTCACTAATATCACTCTTTCCACCTCTATCTTCACAAGCACGTCTCGACCACGATGTTTCCGAATTCATATTAACCTCTCATATCTTGTTCCTGCGGATAAACCATCCTTTATCAACAACACATCTCCTATCGCATTCATCAGCCTAAACAAATCTTCACAATCTAATCCTTTCACGCCTCCTCTCTTAAATTTTTTTTCAAGCATCGCTCTTACGCGTCCTCGGTCCTCTCACAACGATTCAAACAGATGTCATCTTCAACCACTCAAATTTCCCCGTTCGCACCCCTTCTGAAATAGCTCAACTCTCTTCTGCCCACATCAAAAAACGCTGTCGCGAGGAAAACGGCGAAACATCTCTCTCGATTCGAAACATCGACGGAAATTTTCAAGTTGTCCACACCCGTCCTAAAATTCAATGCCGCCCCATCTCTTCTATGTCTTCTCCACTAGCTCCTATTACCACCACACACAGTTTCCACCTTGGCCAACTCATCACTAGATCTATTCTCAATAAATCCGATATCATCCTCAACCTATTCACCAAGCAATCCATCGATCTCTTCTGCCTAACTGAATCCTGGCACTCCGATTCTGACGACCTCTCCATCTGCCGTTTGCTCTCTGCCGGTTGCTCACTAGTCAAGTCCGTTCGCCCCTTTACTTAAACTTAGAAATTAGAAAATTTCTAAATTCTCTAATCATGGCGGCATCGTCGTATTCGCGCGTCACCCAGCGTCTCTTCGCAAAATCAATCCCCCTCTCAGTCCTTGCTATTTTATACTGTTCACTTGTCATTCTTCTAACCCGATCAATCTAGATCTCGGCAATATATACTGTCCTGCTTCATCTAGTCATTCCTTCTTATTTTTTTTACCGAACTCGCTGAACTTCTGTCCCACTGTTCTTTGTCCACCAAACCTTCAATCGTTCTTGGCGACTTCAGCATCCGCCACGACCGCCCCTCTTCGACCGAGTCCATCCAGTTCATCAACATTCAATATAACTATAACAACTAACCCATCTCCACTGCCCCCACACATATCCTTTGCGGGGAACTCCACATCATCGCTGTCCCCGATCATTTTGCTGCCTACACCTCACTGTCCATAGTCGATCATGGTCTAACCGATCACATTCTTGTCACCCTTGATCTCACTCACAAACACACCCCTCCTCACACACCTACAATCATACGTCGCACGTGGAGAAATCTTGACATCTCCCTTCTCCGCTCTGCCTGACTCAAATCATCTCTATCCTATTCCACAATAACATATTCCTCTCCTCACGATCTCGCCTTTCTTTTCGACTCTGTACTCACATCCACTCTCGATATTCTCTTGCCCTTCAAGCCTCACCCACACCATCGCTTGCACCGTGCCCCATGGTCTGACATCCAAAGCCTACTCTCAATGCGTCGTCTCCGTCATGCTTTTCGAGTCTATCACCGCTCTCTCAGACGTGATCTCCGCTCGATCACTTAGTATTTCCGTAATTCGTATCTTGCTCTATGCCGGTATCATCTTAACTACTACGTACCGAATGCAATTCATTCTGGAAGCATAAAATCATCACTTCTTTCAACTCTAAGACTCGCTGGCATACTTTTAATTCAATCCTTGCTCGTTTCTAATCGCAATGCAACATCAATCACTATGATTATTCGTCATTTCTCCAGACCAAAGTATTCACGTTGCTCTTTCACACCCCAGTCTCCATCCTATACCACTCTGCCACGCCTAGCCTTATCATCCCTAACTCTTTCATATTCTCCCTGTCCCACCTACTGAAGTCTCATCTGTCCTCATGTCCTTGGAAATATAACCTCACCTGCCGATCCCCTGGCAATAACATACTTAAATCCATATGCTCATCGATATCCCCTTTCCTCACAACCTTGTTTAACTCGTCTATCCGCAGTCGTATCTTCCCTTCACACTAGAAATCCGCAATCGTTCGTCCCCTCCTCAAGAAACAATCGCTCGAGCATTCTATTTCTTATAGCTATCGCCCCATTTCACTACTCCCTAGTCTTTCTAAGCTCTTAGAACTTTTCATCTTAACGCAGATCAACGCTTATATCTACTCATCAAATCTGTACCCTCCTTTCCAATCCGCCCTCCGTTCTAATCATTCCACATAAATTGCCTGCATGAAAATTTACAACGACTTACTCATTTCTCGAGACAAGGCTCTATATACTGTTCTTATCTCCCTCGATCTCTTCTCCGCATTCGACATTGTCGACTACTCCGTCCTCCTTTCTCTCCTTCGTTATGATTATGGCTTTACATAATCAACTGCTTTACTACAGTTGCCGGAAACAACCGAATTTCGATTGTTTCCGGCAACTGTAGTGCTAGCTCCGTCTTTTTGTTACAAAAGACGGAAACAACGTACAGTTTGCACAAGTGGAAATGCTTTCCTTACAAACTGTATCGTTTGTTTTTACATAAAGGCAGCAGAGGAAAATTTCAGCAGATCATTAAAGGACCGAAACACGAAAGGTAGGCGTAAGCTCACTTCTGATGAGGTCCAGCTACGCTGATTGTAGTGTACAGTGCTGTATCTATGATTAAAGAATTCACACGAGGATAATTTATGAAGCCGACCAAATAATGATACTCGCTCGTGTATGCAATTATTCATTCAATTACAAGAAGTAGATGATCCTGATAGAATTGAGTTTCAGATTTTCCAATGAGATTTAGAGTTGGTAGATGACTCGAGTTGATTTCGCCAAAAGATAGTACGTTTAGTACGTATAAGAATAAGATGTGAACGGCGTAGAGAAAAGTAGGAATCACGGAGATTTGGAGGGAGTGAGTTGGGAGAACGTTTAAGAAAGCGATTATACACACGGAAAGAGTGACGGAGTCGACGCTTAGAAAGACTACAGTCAGAATCGAACCAGGGAGCATGGCGCAAGCGCTGAGAGCGTCGGAGTCGACTAGGCAGAAGTTTATTGATAATAGACATAAGTTCAGAATCAAACAGAATGCAGAGATCATCGGGAGAGAGATAGTTAAGAGGAAGTGAAAAGAGTGAAGAACTGAGTAAGGCTGTGCAGAGAATAGGGATATCTTTATTTGTGGTCCCAAATAAAGCGCTCGGAGTGGACATTCCCCCTTCGCAGTTTTGCGCCTTAACTCGATTTTGGCTTGGTGCGCCTCTATTTTCACCTGGAGAGCGGTGTGGGCGATGCTTTCTCCCCGCTGATTCGGTCGGCCTACATGCGCTAACCTGCCAATATGGGGGTTACCCGGGACTGCGACACAACAGAATTCGCGATGTGGTCTTTCATGCCGCTCAATCTGCAGGAATGCATGTCGCTTTGGAGGTTAGGAACCTTATATCGGACCTTCGTGAACGACCTGCAGACGTTTTGATTCATGGGGACCCTCCTCGTGCAGTTGATTTCGCTGTAACACATCCACAACAATCAGCGTACATAGCAAACGCATCGATAACGCCAGGCTATGCAGCGACAATGTATGCAGTCAATGTCAAGGAGAGGAAGTATAGAGCACGTATAGAGTCCGCTGGTTATCAATTTATACCGGCAGTAGTAGAGACGTATGGGGGCTGGAACGACCAAGGCGAACGTCTCATGCGATCGATAGCATAACAGATATCCGCCACAACTGAGATCGAATATCATAAAACGGTAGATCACCTATTCCAAAGAGCATCGTTGACCCTCATGCGCGGAAATGCTTGGCCAATCCTAGCGTCGTTGAATGGACGCAACCACCCACTATCTGATGTCCCACAGACGATAATAGAAACACCGAAGCGTTGTATGTTCAATACTGAACCATACAATGATATCGCTAGTATATTAACTCGACTATCATCTGTCGAAAGCGAATAATGTGGGGTTCCGTTGCAAGCATTGGACGCGCCAACCGAATCAGCTGCAAATACGGCAAAGGAGACAAGCCAGGTAGACGCCGGCGGGGAGGATGTGGCGAGCTTGGACACAAGCCGCTCGTGGCGGAACTGAAGAGTTTGTGAAGAGCTCACACTAAATAACTTATATTTTATGTATAATCCAGTATTCATAATCCAGTATTTATAATCCAGTATTCATAATAAAGTATTCATAATCCAGTATTCATAATCCAGTATTCATAATCCGGTATTCATAATCCAGTATTAATAATCCCGTATTCATAATCCAGTATTCATAATCCAGCATTCATAATCCGGTATTCATAATCCGGTATTCATAATCCGGTATTCATAATCCGGTATTCATAATTCAGCATTCATAATCCCGTATTCATAATCCAGTATTCATAATCCAGTATTCATAATCCACTATTCATAATCCAGTATTCATAATCCAGTATTCATAATCCGGTATTCATAGGTCAGTATTCATAATCCCGTATTCATAATCCAGTATTCATAATCCGGTATTCATAATCCAGTATTCATAATCCAGTACTCATAATCCAGCATTCATAATCCAGTACTCATAATCCAGCATTCATAATCCAGTATTCATAATTTAGTATTCATAATCCAGTATTCATAATCCAGTATTCATAATCCAGTATTTATAATCCCGTATTCATAATCCAGCATTCATAATCCAGTATTCATAATCCAGTATTCATAATCCGGTATTCATAGGTTAGTATTCATAATCCAGTATTCATAATTTAGTATTCATAATCCAGTATTCATAATCCAGTATCCATAATCCAGTATTCATAATCCGGTATTCATAGGTCAGTATTCATAATCCCGTATTCATAATCCAGTATTTATAATTTATAAAAGTATTCATAATCCAGTGTAACCATAGATTATTATTTAAAAAATTGATATATTTTATAGATAGGATTAAAAATTATAACTTTGAGTACATGCCAATATCGTGATATTATAAAACATTAAAATATGAAACGATAAAATTTGAAAGTATATTCAAAAATTAAAATCAACTTATTACAATTTTAGAATATTTACAAATTTTTTTCGGTTTTCGTAACAATTACGGAAACCAAGTCTATATTTACCACAAACCATTACCCAACAGTATATAACTTTTATAACCTTTTACACAAATTAATTTAGTGTTGACAAATTTGAGGATTAAATCCATAAAAAATAAGCAAAAATTGATAAGCTTACTGAAGTTGCTCCTTCCTCGAAAGCTTTCTTTGCAAGCCTCCCAGGTCCGTCAACAACTTTCCCATTATCATCTGGACCCCAACTAGCTGAATAAATATCAATGCGATCTGGACGGAAACTTAGAGAAGCAGCCTCCACCCTGTCGGAAATATCTCCGTCCAGCATTCTTATGCCTAAATCAGTTTATAATTAATGCTTATTTGTAAATACTAAACAAATAGTACAATTAATATAAAGTTAATATATAAAACTAATTAAAAATGTAATTTATTTGCCTTTTTTAATATGTTTATTAAAAAATTGATTTGGTGGCAGCATGCAAATTATTATTATTTAAAATTGTGTCAAAACTAAACTGTACATTAATTGGTCCAAAAAATATAAATTTTTATATTGCCAAAATAAATAAACAATTACGGAAAACTAAGTCTATATTTATCACAAACCATTACCCATCATTATAGATAGACTAATAAGAAATTAAAAAAAACAATTTAATATCTTACTTTTATAACATTTTACACAAATTAATAAAGTAATTTCTAGACAGTCATTCCTAAATATTGCCTAAATTATGACATCCACACATATCATATTTCTGGGCCACTAGCATGGAACCGCCTTCCCGTTAACATTTGCTCCTCGTCATTTTTTCACACCTATAAACACCTCCCCTCTGTCGCATATATCTCGTCCATTAAAAACACAAATTCATTGTCGGTAATGTTAACGATAAACCACCTGACATATCGCATCCTTTGCAAATTTATTGCCAATGTACAGTATTGAATTTGATTTTGTTTCTTTTCTAGTTTATTGGTGGACCTTAAAGATGCTCTGTCCTGAATTTGCTAGATAAAATAAATTCTATTCTAAATAACATAAATTATATTTAGAGTTTTTTTCATACAAATTAATTTTGAGCATTTATTTTTAACTTGGCAAAATGCTCGGCTTCTACTTTGTATAACATTTCTTAGCATTAATTAAATAATTATTATATATTGCTATTTATTGATAACAATATTGATAAAATATTAAAATATCTTGATATTGCATTAAATATCAAGTTACTCTTATTCAATTAAAGCAACACAGCTAGCACATTGTCCAACGATTAACCAGAGCATTATGACCATAACGGCTTCACTTTATACTTTCATTTAAAGACAATTACTTAAGATATCTTTCAAACTATTGATTTATTCACTTATTATTTCCTAAAAACTTCGGCTGTTGGGTCAAGCAATTGGCTCAAAGCACGAGTTTTTATTTCAAACTTTATTTTAACACAAGGATATTATTAATTTATCCGCAAAATAAATCATTTAAATTTCTAAATTATCATAAGATTTATAAAATATAAATATATATTATATATAAATATATAATATATATAAATATAGATATATTATATATAAATATATAAATATAAAAATATATATAATGGAAATGTAGATTGAAGCTGCCGGTCAGGATCCGTCATGGTTTCTATCATATATTTGAAAGTCCGAAAGAAACTGACAAAGATAACCAAATTATTTCTGACAGCGTTTCAACCCTCTAGGGATCTTCCTCAGGTCAAATAGATTGTAAGTATTTATAAGAATCAAGACAAGATTATGGCCTGTATTGTAACAAGATTATAACTGGTTATAATCT